>LR812538.1:46778637-46991137 GCA_903798195.1 Danio kyathit | reverse complement strand
CTTTGACTCATTGGATGGAAACGCAGCTTTATTCGCACGTCTTTTATGCGATAATCCAGTTTTGCGTATAAAGTTCATTCGCATTTTTGGATGGAAACATAGCTATTGACGACGCACAAGACTCAGATGGAGGGCAGGAAGTGATTCTTCTACATGGGAATCGCTATCAGAACATCAAAATGTTTCTGTTTTATGTTGTTTATAATTGTTTAAATCGGCCAAAATACGAAATGCCGAACAGCTTTTATGGACTTCCAAAAGTTTTTGCTCATAAAGGGGGGAAAGTTCATGATAACTGGCTGAAAAATGGAAAAAAAAGGCGGCGTTTTTTAAATACATTTATGTGTACAAACTTTTTTGAATGCGATAATTCGTTTGCCAGCACCAATAAAGATTATATACAGGCCTAGCTATGTGTATAAATATGTTATTTTGTTATATAAAAATCAGATACAAACAACACCAAGCTTACACAAGATTCAGGAGAATATAAATAACGTACCCTGCCATGTAATCGCTATAATGAAATCTCTGTCTTGTTTTGCAAGAATCAAGTCTTTACTGGCATTTCGGCATAATAAAGAACCATAACGCTAACACATGCAAAGCAGCGGTGAATGTTTGTTTGAAGTTCATCGACAGAACAAAAATGAAATGCAACCCTTGCAACAAAACTAGATGATTATTATTGTGGAGCCCTTTTCCCTTCAAAAAATAAATAAATAATAATGTAGACTATGTGTCCACGCTTTTGTATGCTTTGATCTGTTGTTTCATGACGTCTGGAAGATATCCGCATCGCATGGAAAAAAAAAACTATAGTAATTTATAGTAAACATGTTTTTGAACTACACTATAGTAAAGTGCATAATGTGTACAACTTTTTGTTAATGAATGCTACAGAATACTGTGGCATAGTAAACTGATAAACTGTAATAAATACTGTAATGTGACTGTAATAAATACTGTGGTGCATTGTGATGGTGTATAATTATAGCGCAGAAAATTAAGCCTGTTGAATAATTTGTTTATTACTACAGTTGTGTTGTACCACAGGAGCAATATAATTTCTACAACAGTTTAACTCAGATAATTTTTTATAGTATGCTTCTAAACACTATAGTATTTACTATAGTACTTTTTAATGTAACGTAATAGCTTATACAGTATCTACCGCCTCGATGACAGGCAAATATATATTTAGTTTAGTAGAAAACTCGTCCCTCTCCATGATATAAGAATCATGCCCAACATATGTGGTTATTTTCTATTTATATCTTCTTTGAAATATGGCACAAATCACAAAAATACGGACCTCATGGAGTCTCCCATTAAGTTTTACTTCCTGCCCTTCATCTGAATTTCACGCACCAGAACCACGTGATTGAAAACAACCTATAAAATGAAGGGGAGAAATTGTGACTAGTAATGTTGCAGCTGTGGTCTTGTCTTTAGTTTAATAGAGTCAACGATCTATTTAATAGCACTGTCTATTTACTGCATGTGCATTGAAGTGATTAAAACATAAAAATTCATAAATTTTGCCATATTTAAGTATTGTTATCCATTAATCACCATTTTCTTTGCCAAACATATGAACAGTTTTAAAGGAACTTGAGCATATTCCCAATGAACTCCTAAAGACTGAAGGACTCTTTCTGTGGGGAAAAACAAAGATGATGCGTTTACATACAGGATGCAGCACAGTGGCTCAGTGCTTGGCACTGTCACCTCACAGCAGGTCATTGATTCAAGTCTCGGCTGGGCCAGTTGGCATATCTGTGTGGAGTTTGCATGTTCTCCTCGTGTTCGCGTGGGTTTCATCCAGGTGCTCTGGTTTCCCCCAAAGACATGCACTATAGGTGAATTGGCGACCTCTAAAATAGAGACTAAGCTGAAGGAAAATGAATGTTTACCTACACTCCCAAAAGCTTTTTTTTCTTTATTTTTTTTTCTAGCTAAATCACACAAGATTTTAAATTCTATTGCACATATAGTTGCACCAAATGAAACAAAAATATATATAGTATTTTATACATTTATTTATATATATATATATATATATATATATATATATATATATATATATATATATATATATATATTTATATTTATATATATTTATATATATATATATATATATACATATATACATACATTTATATACACATATACATATATATATATATATACATATGTATATATATATGTATATATATATGTATATGTATATATATATATATATATATATATATATATATATATATATATATATATATATTTATTTATTTATTTATTTATTTATATATATAAGCTGTATAGAAATGTCTTGAAAAATATCTGGTAAAATATTATTTACTGTCATCATGGCAAAGATTAAATAAATCAGTTATTAGAAATGAGTTATTAAAACTATTATGTTTAGAAATGTGTTAAAAAATTTTCTCTCCGTTAAACAGAAATTGGGGGAAATATAAACAGGGGGGCTAATAATTCAGGGGGGCTAATAATTCTGACTTCAACTGTAGGTGACTTGAATAGGCTAAATTGGCCGTAGTGTACAGTATGTGTGTGAATGGAAGATTGTATGGGTGTTACCCAGTGTTGGGTTGCAGTTGAAATGGCATTCGCTGCGTAAAACATATGTTGGATAAATTAGTGGTTCATTCCATTGTGGCGACTCCTGATTAATAATAATAATAATATAGCAAAGCTCTTCTTCTAGACAGTATGAATTTAAATTTCGTTCTACAAGTCAAAGCCTCAGCGCCTCTGATACCCACTTTTTATTCGGCTTCTGACCTGCGCCCCAAACACTCTGCTAAGCATACTGCTTTTGTTGGGTCATTAATACAAGTACGGCTGTATACTGACAGAACATCATGGTTCAGCAGCCACTGTGCTAAATGAGCACACAAGGGCTTGGAGCCGGACTGACATGTTCTTCCTCCTCCTTCCCCGTTATCTATGCTCTTCTGCACTTTCAAAGGCTGTGATTTTTTTTTAATTGCACATTTCATGTCAGGGACCATCACAGAACAGTTTCATTTCACTGTTGGGAAATTATTATTTCCAAATCACAATCAGATTGCAGGACACTGTGGAGAAAAAGACTGGAGGAGAGAAGGCCTTTTCCCTGTGTGTTTTATTAGAGGAAGTGGTCGTGAGTGACAAGCGCATACATTTGGGAACTGTAGACAGTTCATACTGTACCTGAGCGGCTTCATTAGCCAAGGCTTTTGTCTCAGACCCTGCTGGTTTCTTACACAGAGATCCAGTCTGGAGAATCCGCTCCTGCGCTGTGCTCAAATGATTGGCATATGGAACAGAATGGCCAGTATTCACCTACGTGATATACAAACACTTCTTCAAATCTCTATTGAGGTCAATTTATAATTCTTTTGGAACAACTTTTAAAGGGTTAGTTCACCCAAAACAATACAAAATCTCTTACGAATTACTCACACTCAAATTAAGATATTTTAGATGAAAACCTACAGTTCTTTGACACTGCATAGACAGCAAGGGTCGTGAGATGTTCAAAGTCCAGAAAAGCAACCAAAAAAATTACATGTGACTTCTGTGGTTTAATTGTAATTGTTTGAAGCTCCAAGAACACTTTTGTGCACCATTTTTTTTTTAATCTGTACAAATAACTTTGTTTGCAAATGTCTTGCGCTTTTACTATGAGAAATATGATGATTTAACCCTCAATATATTGTCTATAGTAAATCCACACCCTATGGTGGAAAAGATGACTGATGAACAGTCATTTTTGCAGACTTTTTTGCTGGACAAAATTCTTTGTGCTTTGTACATTGTAAAAAAAATGTAATGACAAAAAGTCAAGACAACAAGTGTTTAGTTGCTTTCACTTATTTTAATATGTTAATCAGGTTTCAAGTAATTTAAGTTATTATTTTAGTCAGATTCAAATGATTCAAGTTGAAATGACTTGAAAAGTTAATTTGATACACCTAAAAACAATTAAAGCAGCAATAATTGTTTTTACAGTGTATGCTAACAGTTGAGCCATGTTTTTAGCGAACATCTCGCAGCCATTGCTGTCTATTAGGGTCAAATATCTCTCAGGTTTACTCTAAAATTACTCCAAAACCTAATTTGTGTTCTGGGGATGACCGACGGTCTTGGGGGGGGACTAGAATGACATCTGGGTAAGTAATTAATAACATGTTCATGTTTGGGTGAGCTAACCCTTTAAATACAGTACAGCATGAGCAAATTGTGTTGTGTTGTATGAAACGTAAATTATTTTCCATCGCTTAATCAGGAATGTAGTTCTTTTTAACATTAGCACTTCCCACTGGTTTGAAATATACTTGCAGTGGAAGTCAGATTGAAACACACCTTTCACCCACAGCACATAAATAGTAAACTATATACGACAAAACAAAACATAATTAGATTTTTAACACTATTTTTGTCATTATCTGTTTTCTTTTTCAATTTTCTTTTTTAATGGGTTAACGTTTAAGAAAAAGACTGTTGAAGTTTTAAAAAAATGCTATTCAGGAGCCATGTGCACACACAAGTAGATTATTTAAATAAGACAAATGAGTTGATTACCCGTTTCTAATAGTGTACAAATATTCTGCAGCCAATTTAGATGCAACTTCGTTCTCTCCGAGTATTTAGTCAAGTTTTTCTAAGTCGTTTAGATTAAAGAATTAATTATTTAATGTTTCTCTCGCGGCTGTGCACAGTGTTGCCAGATTGGGCGGCTTCCAGCCCAATTGGGTGACTTTGAATTTGATTGTGCGGGTAAAGAATGGCATTGGTGGGCTGACAAAATATGGGCGGTTTTGAAACATAACTTGTATATGCAACTTACTTAACAAAACATAACTGTGTGCTCCTACTCCATTCAGTAGGTGACCAGTGCAGAACCACGTGCTTCACGCAGCGTATGCAGTTAAACTCACAGTGGTTTATCATTACTTTTATCTATCCTTTTGTTCCACAATTGACAGCAAGAACAAACATGGAAGTGTTGTTTGACAAGCAGCACCTAATGTTCAAAAGAATTTAAAACGCCAAATAGGATGAATTTGTACCCCATTTTGAAAGTAAAACTCTAGCACTCTTAACTTAATCTCTGAAAACTGAACTGACACTGTTTCAATTCACTATAATCTTCCATGTGAAGCTGCTTTGACACAATCTACATTGTATAAGCGCTATACAAATAAAGATGAATTGAATATTAAAACGGCTATTTTTAGCACATTTTAAATAGTTTTTACTGCATCTAATGTATCCTTGGCACATAAAAGCCTCATTTCAAAAGGTGCCGAATCAATTGAACATTTCTTTAGAGAAATCACTGTAATTGCTTCATATCAATTAATCATTGACACCCCTTTTCTCTTTTACTGCATTCTCCTCGCTTCCATCCTCGACTACTAAAATGATCTTAAACAACCTAGACTGTGTGAAATATTCAAGCTCTCTTTAATCCACCGATTCCACTGGCCTAATGATTTTTTTCATGGTTGGTTACACACAATTCATTAGAAATGTTCCGTATACTGCACAAGATTTAATGCACTTAATGCAAGTGAGGTCAAAGGAATGAAAGAAAGACCTTTGCACAGCTCGTCCCCGTGTATGCGGCATGGCACAGAATACATCTAAACCAACACGTGGCAACAATTTCACACGTCCGGTTCACACAAGCGAACATAATGTCTTGACTAAGCACTTCCATATGGCTTGACTGCAGCCTGATTTTTTTTTTTCTGTGAGCTAAAAGCCCTGTGGGTTGTAAAGTGACTGCTTTTGTGACTACTCCAGACTTCCAGTAAGGTTTTGAGTTGCATGTTGAAGTATACAATATTATTAATCCAATATTTAAATCAGCCACTTGAACGGCAGCAATTTAATAAGCATCAGCATAGAGAACAATAATTATTTGCACATGGCATTGTTTTTGGTGCCAGACGGGCTGGTCAAAAAGCAATGTTAAGTAATTGTTAGGTTAAATGACCTCCAGTAAGGTCTTGTGTATGTGTTGGAGTGCACTATATTATTAAACCAAATATATACAGGGTTGCCAATCTAAGCCAAATTTGAATTTCCATGACTTTTTGCCTGACTTACGCTGACTGAAAGCTGAATTCCCATGACCTATAATCAAAGGACAAACAAGACACTGTTGTGCTTTGCATAATTTTACAATGGCTTTAGCTTGAAAAAAATTGCAGCACTGTAAAAGCCTCTTTGAGAAAAAACAAATTATAATTTACCTCAGATTGTGAAAATAATGTGAGGTATGTCCAGTTTGTTTGGCTGCAAAGTGCTCCCTCCTCCATATTTGATAGCTCAATAGTAGTTTTATGGCCTGTTTCCACTGAGAGGTACAGTACGGTACGTACAGGTCACCTTTATCAAACTTGCGTTTCCACTGCCAAAAGGGTGGACGTGGTGTACGACAGAAAGTACGACAGAAAGTTTCAGACGACATTATTTTTACTTGAGGAAATGTCACAGTAATGCTGCACAGGTCGTTCACATATCACTTCTCACAAAACAGATGCTTTATACACAATTACTTGTGTATAAATGTTCATTACTAACCTTTTTATGAACATGATTTGACTATAACTGCAGATCAATGATAGTGCGAAGTAGCCTACTGTAATGTCCGCAATTATATGAAATAAATAAATAAATGCAACATATATGAATTATGTTAGTAAGTAATTCCATCATTCCAAGTTCATAATAGTCCAAAAGGCGATGATAGAAGTTATACATGGCAGTTTGTTCATGTTTTAGGTTACTGAAAGAATAATTTGCTGCTGTTTTTTCCGGCTTCTCCTTTGTTTTTTTGCACTTCACTCTCTCATTTGTCCGCTTCTGAAACAATCGGATATTGCTTCAATGATCACGAGCACGTTATTATCAGCTCAAGAAGTTTGTTATGTCAAATATAGACGCGCAGCGAGCTCTCTAGAGAAATCTCTGCAAACCAATAGCGAATCTCTGCAAACCAATAGCGTTCAGCAGCATGTCTAGCTCCGCCTTTAGGTACGCTTGTTTTCGTGCTAGGTACCCTTTGCAAAGGGTGACCAAAAAGTGGTACGGTTCACTTTTAGGTACCCTTTTTACAGCGGAAACGGCCATAAAAGCGTACCAAACCATGCCATACCTTACGACTCAGTGGAAACGGGCCATTACATGCATACATACTCGTTTCTGTTGTCTACTGTTTAACAAGTGGCCAATTTGAAGCCAAAGCCCAAAATTATATTATTCAGACATGCTAGGCTTAATTACCAGCTATAATATAATATAATATAATATAATATAATATAATATAATATAATATAATATAATATAATATAATATAATATAATATATCTTTCTCTTAATGATTTGTATTGTGCAGCACATTGGTCAGCCTTTGGTTGTTTAATAGTGCTATATAAATAAAGCTGACATTGACATTAGCAGGTATAGCTTGGCGACTGCATTTGACATATGAAATGTAAAAAGTTATTCATGGATCTGGGGAAGGTCAATTGAGCTATACAGTTGAAGTCTGAATTATTAGCCCTTCTGAATTATTAGCCCTCTGTTTATTTTTTTCCCCAATTTCTGTTTAATGTTAAGAAGATTTTTTCAACACATTTCTAAACATAATAGTTTTAATAAATCATTTCTAATAACTGATTTATTTTATCTTTCCCATGATGGCAGTAAATAATATTTTACTAGTTATTTTTTAAGACACTTCTATACAACTTAAAGTGACATTTAAAGGCTTAACTATGTTAATTAAGTTAACTAGGCAGGTTAGGGTAATTAGGCAAGTTATTGTATAACGATGGTTTGTTCTGTAGACTATCAAAAAAATATATAGCTTAAAGGGGCTAATAATAAAAAAAAAAATTTAAACTGCTTTTATTCTAGCCGAAGTAAAACAAATAAGACTTTCTCCAGAAGAAAAAATATTATCAGACATACTGTGAAAATTTTCTTGCTCTGTTAAACAATTTGGGAAATATTTAAAAAAGAAAAAACATTCAAAGTGGGGCTAATAATTCTGACTTCAACTGTTTACATTTATCTGAGAAGATATTTTCTTTGGTTTTTAACTACACCATTTCATTCGGAACTGTAACAGTACAGCTATGAGGGACATTAAACCTTTGTTTCCTGAGCACTGGCTTAGCCAAAGTGATGCAAATGTTATGGGCAGGGTCTTAACGACTCTTCCTTTGTCTTTGGGTGATACTTTTAGGCCAAAGAAACCCTTTTGTTGATAAATTTGTGTGATCAGTGACTTGGCAAGTTTATTCACCTACCTAATTAATTTGCATGCTTTGTTTAGTCATCTCCACCTAGCCACTCACCTCCTCCTAAAACATATTATAGACTGAGGCCCCGTTTACAATAATACGTTTTAGTTTTAAAACGCGTAAGTTATGCTACGGTTACGCCATCCGTCCACACTACGCCGGAGTTTTTGAGCCCCGAAAACGGAGATTTTTGGAAACGCTGAAGAGTCCGTTTTCATTCCGAACCGCTGCTGCTCCGTCTCAGTGTGGATGGGGGAAAACGGAGACATCTGAAAACGGAGGCGGGGCTGCAGACATTCACCTCTCTGATTGAGGCTTTTCCCTCAATATTAAGTAGCCTTCACACAGTTCAGTCTTACATCCTCTCCGTGTAAGTTCAGACTTCGCAAGTTTGATTAGGAAAACAAACTCCCGAGTGTGTATTAAGTCATTCACATCACCCTGGCTATGCGGTTTCACTTTCTTAACAATAAAATGAAAACATGATTTGAGGAACTGCCTATTTTCACTTTGATATTAGCAACTTAACAGACATCAAAAATGTTGAGGCGTCGTAGCTGCATAATATGAGCGTCATCTTCAAGCATATAACAAAACGGAGCCTATAACATCACTGCCTCCTTTCATATTCATTGAAAATACAAAACATACACTCTCTTTTACTGAATATCCGTTTTAATGATCAATAACGGCCATTATAAAAGTATAATGCACAATAAGTTTATACAATAGAGAAAATAAAGGCAAGCAATCAGTCAGATGTGCAGAATCAGTGTCCGCGGTTATATTAATTAATATTTGACCTAACTACATCACCCTGGCTATGCTGTTTCACTATCTTGACAATAAAATGAAAACATGATGTGAGGAACTGTATATTTTCACTTTGATAAGCAACAACAGACATCAAAAATGTTGAGGCGTCCTGTAGCTGCATGATATGAGCGTCATCTTCAGGCATATTATTAACAAAACGGAGCCTATAACATTACTGCCTCCTTTCATATTCATTGAAAATACGAAACATACACTCTCTTTCACTGAATATCCGTTTTAATGATCAATAACGGCCATTATAAAAGTATAACGCACAATAAGTTTATACAATAGAGAAAATAAAAGCAAGCAATCAGTCAGATGTGCAGAATCGGTGTCCGCGGTTATATTAATTAATATTTAACCTAACTTATTTTTGCGCTCAACCAAAGCACGTTACCTGAGAACAAGTAATAGATTCAAAAGACCAAAGTCGGGGAATATGTCGATAGATATAGACAACAAGATGAATTAAATATCACGTTTAACAAATATAGTGAGATTAGATCCAGCGGTAGATCCGTGATGCACAGTCCGACTTGAGCAGCTCTCATGTGGGTGTGTGTGCGCTCTAAGCACGCTGCAGCGCATGCCAGAGAGTGTGTGTGGTCACGTGATGTGCGTTTTCAGCGTTTTAGTGTAGACGGAGAGCTGTTCAGAAACGATGGGTGAAACGCTAGTGTGGACGCGGATCGTTTTAATTCTAAAACGCCGTTTTAAAACTAAAACGTACTAGTGTAAACGGGGCCTGAATTTAGACTTGTTTTCAGACTTGTGATAAAACTTGAAAACTGCAGACCTGTTAGAGACTCCTGTAGGCTCTTGCAGACTTGTGGACTTCTTGAAGATGCTCTATGACTGCAGACTATTCAACACATCTCAATAAAGAAGTTCTGCTTGTATGAATCTCCTGGACTGGGTTCTTCTTCATTCATTTTATTTTTCTAACAGAGGGGTCCAATTTCACTGCATGTAACAGTGCTGTGACAAGTAAAGGCTCATCATCATTACGATTGGTATTGAACATTCACAAATGTGCTTCAACCAGCTTCCTAAGAGTTGCAGAGAATAAATAAATACATACACATTAATGATAAATGGAAACTAAAACTAAAGCGACAAAAAAAAAAAAATCCCTGAATTTCAACGTCTGGAATTAGGGCTGCATGATTAATCGAAAAAAGATTGTGATCTCAATTCGACCCCACCACAATCTTAATCCAGCATTTCTATCATTTAGCCAATTATATTTTCAAGTTCAGGCGAGAAGCATAAAGCATATAGGCAGTCGCACAAGTTTTCACATTGTTTTACATACGTTGCTCAGCATATGATATTCCAGAAATTCCATGACCCGTGGGAACCCTGTATATAAATCAGTCAAAAGTGGCAGCGCCTCATTGAATTTGGGCACGGTCAAGATGATCTGCTCAAAACAAGCATTGGAATAGAGAAAAAAATATTTGCACATGGGTTTTGGTGCTGGAAATGTGTTTCAGAAACTGATGATCTACTGGGATTTTTACTCTAGGGTTTTCAGAAAACTGTCTAGTGAAATATCCAGAAGTAATATGCCTTGCATTTCTAAATGGCTTGATTGCAACCTGATGGTTTTGTTTCTTTCTGCGAGCTAGAAGACCTGTGACTTTTTGTGATCACCCTTGTTGATCATGACTTTCAGCAAAGTCTTTTTATGTGTCTGATTGTTCAATAATATTAAAGCGATAACTCACCAAAACTTAAACTCAGTATTAACTCTCACCCAAGTGGTTCCAAACCTTTATGAGTTTCTTTATTCAGTTTAACACAAAAAGACACATGTTGGGAAAAAAAAGCTTAATAAACATTGGCATTCCGGAATATCAAACACTATGGAAGTCAATGGCTAGCGGTTTTCAACTTTCTTCTAAACCTTCTTTTGCGTTCAACAGAAAGTAGACATTCAAACACGATTGAAACAAGTGAAGGGTGAGTTAATGACGAAAGAAGTGTCAGTTTTGAGTGAATTTTAAGTGATTATTTGCTGGTGTACTAAGCATTTCGGAAGCTGCTGACCTACAGGGATTTCCATAAGCAGCCGTTTCTCCAGCCATTTCTAAACAGCCAAAATCCAGTTTTATGGCCAAAAGTGGCTTGTATTTTCATTTTTCTTGGAAGCCACCTGATTTTTTCCTGCAAGCTTAAAAGCCCTGTGAGCTTTTAGTATTGTGACAACTCTTGTTTATCATGACTTTCAGTGAGTGTTCAACATTATTAAAGCAATAACTCACCAAAAATTAAAGTTAACTCAGTATTTACTCTCACTAAAGTGGCTCCAAACCTTTATGAGTTTCTTTATTATGTTTAACACACACACAATAAAAACCTATGTTAAAGAGCACCAATGATGAAAATCATCTTTTGTAAGCTGTTTGGACAGAACTGTGTGTAGGTATAGTGTGTCCACAGTCATATTGGGGTGATATAAAGACAATAAGTCTCTATTTTTTTTTAAATCCTGTTGTTAAAATAGGATCCAAAACAGATTCATTTTGAGGCCAACCGCAATATGACGTAGGAGTGCGGTTTTCCCCACCCACCGAATTGATTGACAGCCGCGTATTAACATGTCTTCGTAGTAACCATTTCAACAAGTATAATCATATAATCATTTCAACAAGACAGGATGTGCGCAAACCAACCGGGATTAAAAGATCTGTTCAACTCGCTGTGATCATCAATCATTACCAAATGAGATCAAGAATGAGTTTTACAAGTTTTAAACGTTTTTTTTTAAAAAGAGTATGTTTGTAATGAAAAGAGTGGAGGAACTATGAAGTCAATTTGTATGCAAAAACCCAGAAGTGAGTTAGCATTTTAGCAGTTCCAGTTCCCTCGTCCCAAAGTCAATGGGTTTTTTCAATGGGATTTCGGTTAATTCGCGTAAATAAGGTTTGTGGCTAACACAAACTCAAGACACTTTTACGTTTTATTCTACGACATAAAACACATCAGTTACCTCTCACTCTTGATTTCCTGCTCTCAGTAATGCAATCGAGTGAATAAATGTGTAAAAATACATACATATTAACTGTCATCTTAACATGATCAACTGATTTTTCGTCGAGTTTTTTCTTCATTCAAACACATTTAACTCTGTCATAACTGCAATATTTACACTCCTTAAAATTTAAAACCTCCTTAGCATATGTGACTGTATGAGCTGCTTTTCGCTGTACTTCGTGACAAAAAAAGAATACTGAATGTTGTTCTGTGTCAATGATGGAACTTGCAGGCATATAGACTTGTCCCTCACGCCCAGCTCAAGCCTAGTTTCTGTTGTCTATTATTAAGGTAAGCGGGCTGTACGCACGTGAGCGATACACTTATTTAAATGTCTTATGATAATACTATGTAGGCACATTTATACATACAGTTTTAAAACTTTTACAACCGTAAAGCAAAACAAAATGTATTTCCCACGTAAATAACTATCCAAAAGACACGTAGGTATATACAGATGTCTTTTTGCGTATTTATTTGTTTATAATATATAGCGTGGATTATAATATAATAAACAGAGAGATTAACTCTTTGTCAAGAACCATATTTCTAAAAAATAAGCTTGAAAAGTTGTCTGTAGCAGGGTGGTGCTGACGTCACAGGCGAGCGCCCAAAGGCACTGTAGTCCGTTTATAGCCTAATGTTAGCTTTTCAATTCTTGCGATTGCATTTAAGATCCAAATGTGCTAAAAGTTGTATTTTAGTGTGAGGATTATCCGGCTTGACAAAACGTGTAAGTGTAATGAACAGTGTTTAAACACGGAGCTTATTATTTGCAATCTTCGAAAAGCCTATGGGAAAATCCTACAGGGATTTTATTGAGGGAACCAGTTTTATGCTAGCAGGCGATTGGCCTACAAGGTGACGTCATAGTTCCTCCACTCTATTACAGCAATTGTACCGTCTTTACTTTAATCAGTTATATATGAGTTATATAATTGTTATATACAATTATAAAAGAAGATGCTTCAATCCCGGTTTGTGGATGTTAAATCAGGTTTATTTTGTACATTAGCATAACAGATATCCATACAGCAGTGGATATAAACGAGTATCCTGTCACATTTGCCATACAAAAACAGTGCAAAGTTAAAAGCGCACTGTGTGTGTGTCTATGTCTGTGTGTATGTGCGTAAACTTTGAAACGACATTGTGTGTGACTCATCGTTGCAGAAAGACTTGAATTAACTCCACAACAAATACATCAAATAATCATTGGTAAAGTTCTTACTGTAGTTTTTCTCACAAATGTTACGTGAGATCTGCTTCCTTCATGTCTGTCACTGTGCCATTTATCTTTTTTTAATTCTAAATTTATAATTGTTTTTACAGTTCTTTAATTATAATTGTGTTTACAAATATTATGCAAGTGAATGGCTACTGGTTTCCAGCTTTCAAAATATATTTTGCATTCAACAGCAAGTGAAGGGTGAGTAAATGATGACAGAAGTTTTGGATGAACTATGGATTTAAAGAAAATATTTAATCAGGAAATAACATGGCAGCGACTCACTCCATATAGGCCTATAGAAGTGGTCAAGATGTTCAAACTGAGCATCAGATTGAAGAAAACAATAATTTCTAGGGTTCACAGGTGAACCATTTCCAGGGTTCACAGACAATGGTCAGAAAAGAGAGAAAATATCCAGTTTTCAGGCCAGAAATGCCTTCTATTTCCATTTCCCTTGACTGCAACCTGCTTTTTCCTCCACAAGCTAAAGCCCATTGAGCTGTAAAGTGACTTTTTTGTGTGTAACCACCACCAGTGATCATGACTTTCAGTAACTCCTTTTGTTATGAGCCTACATGTGCGATCTGTCCGGCCCATATCAGCAATTCCCATCTCACTGAGAAACCAGATCCAGAGTTATTCCAGCTGCCCGAGCAGGTACAAAAACCCTGACCAGCATTATTCCAGATCATCTTTTATTCAGAGCCAACGTACCATTAACCCAAGCTTTAAATTTATAATGGCGAACCCTGCCAGACAAAACGCAGCGACGGCTGAGCATGTGTTCAATGGTCTCTGATGTGGCCGTACGCCCCATGGGGCCCGCCTTACTATTTGAGAAATTGACGAGCACTCAAAACTGCCAGGAAAAAGCACGGCGCAAAAAAGGGTTCGGGAGGTAATAACGTGTGCAAGAGCTGTCTGGCTTTGACTGACACGAGGAGTCATTTTTAAAGCACACACATAAAAATCGCACGTCTGAGGGTGTAGACGGGGACATGAGAAAATGTAATGTACTTCTTGCCAGATTGTTATTCTGATAGTGTGTGAGCCAAGTAAATTAAGACCGTATATTCTACTGGCACGTCCAGAAGCAGAATTATGGAGGTTAATCAAATGTGTGCTGTAAATCCCCGGCCTGCCCTCCAGCTGAGTGCCAATTGACTATGTGGAGTTTACAACACAACAGCAGCACGTCTGATGAATCTTTCATAACACACTCAATCTCAACCCTGAAAAACAGCGATATGCAGAACTTACAAGACTCCGAGAACTCCGTTAATTAATTGGAAACATGGTCGGAAATTGTTTGTATGGTTAAAACATTTTGCAGTCTAAAGGCAGACTCTGAATTCCACTTTTTACTCGAATTGTAACAGTGATGCACCGAAATTTTGTCAGGAACTGAAAATTACTGTAACCCTTGTAATGATCAGTTTGTCTGCACATTCCTGCCACAAATTGAACTGTGTTCATGACACCTGCATAACAGTTGATGTCATATAAAGGATCTGACTTTTTATACTGAATATCCTGATCAGTTAAAGATAATCGGGGAGGGGGGGGGGGGGGGGGGGGGGGGTTTGTTGTAATACATCAACATATATGATATTCATAAAATATCATATATGCTATTAAGCTATTAGAATTACCATATTTTATCCAAAAGCTACAGAAGATAAAAATGGTACTTAATAGTTACATAAAATAACATGCAAATAAAAAACGTCAGCCTTTCAATTCTTTTCCATTGGATAGTGACCCCTAGGGTTATCACACTAGATTAATGAAAAAGCAATAGTGTTAGTGGCAGCAAATTGATTTTACAGCACAATGTTAAACTTTGACACCTTTATGGCACTCACATACATTAAAAATAAAGGCCACGACTGAACATTGAGGACGATCTCCAAGTGGTGGACTCCAAAATTAAACCAAGAATAGTCTTGTATTGTAAACATTGTGCTCATCATTCTTATAAAGTGAGGTTAATATTAAATTAAACAAATGAATATATATACACGCATATTGCCATGATGACAGTACATAATATTTGACTAGATATTTTTCAAGATACTTCTATACAGCTTCAAGTGACATTTAAAGGTTTAACTAGGTTAATTAGGTTAACTAGGCAGGTTAGGGTAATTAGGCAAGTTATTGTATGACGATGGTTTGTTCTGTAGACTATCGAAAATAAATATAGCTTGAAGGGGCTAATAATTTTGACCTTAAAATGTTTTTTAAAAAATTAAAAACTGCTTCTAGCCGCAATAAAACAAATAAGACTTTCTCCAGAAGAAAAAATATTATCAGAAATACTGTGAAAATTTCCTTGCTCTGTTAAACATCATTTGGGAAATATTTAAAAAAGAAAACAAATTCAAAGGGGGGCTAATAATTCTGACTGCATATAAGAATATATTATTTATTTTGTTCTTGTGTTGTCAATAAGCTTGTTTATACAGTATACTATAGTTCCTATTGATGTGTGTGCACTGTCGTGTGCAATGTTTGCATGTTTATAACCACCTACGAGGACAATGGGGGTCGTGAGTCACTGGAATTTGTATTTTTGGTTGTCGCAAGCTAAAAAAAGTTTAGGAACCCCTGCTCTAAAATGAAAACCTGGGTATACCAAGGCAAGGTAGAATAATACAAGATTAATATATGAAAATGGGCATACTGTGAACCTCAGACACCACGGTTTCCTCGATCTCATGTAAATTCCCCGATTGTAAAACCCCGGTGGACAATGGGCCAATCAGAAGACAAAACAAACTGAAGAGGCTCACAGGCCATGTCCTCCACATTTGCATGTATGCCTACTTTAGGTCATTTATCCAGAACTGACAAGCAGCTGACATCATCAAGAACACACAGACTCATTTGCTGCTCTGATATCATAAAAAAAAGCTCTGAGATCATTAATATGCACGCCTCAGGCTGCGTTTGATAAGCCAGATGTTTGGGTTTATATTTGTCCGTGTTCAGCGTACATCATGCTGTGTGTGTTTGTCTGTAAAAGTGGCACGTCAGAGCGGAGCTCATTAATATTCACGACACAACCATATATGGTCAATCATGGACCTTCTGATTCTATAGGTGAGATTTTTTGAACTTTTATCATATATACAGGCAGTGCAGAACTATTAGGCAAATGAGTATTTTGACCACATCATTCTCTTTATGCATGTTGTCTTACTCCAAGCTGTATAGGCTCGAAAGCCTACTACCAATTAAGCATATTAGGTGATGTGCATCTCTGTAATGAGAAGGGGTGTGGTCTAATGACATCAACACCCTATATCAGGTGTGCGTAATTATTAGGCAACTTCCTTTCCTTTGGCAAAATGGGTCAAAAGAAGGACTTGACAGGCTCCGAAAAGTCAAAAATAGTGAGATAGCTTGCAGAGGGATGCAGCACTCTTAAAATTGCCAAGCTTCTGAAGCGTGATCATCGAACAATCAAGCGTTTCATTCAAAATACTCAACAGGGTCGCAAGAAGCGTGTGGAAAAACCAAGGCGCAAAATAAACTGCCCATGAACTGAGAAAAGTCAAGCGTACAGCTGCCAAGGTGTCAAGATGCCACTTGCCACCAGTTTTGCCATATCTCAGAGCTGCAACATCACTGGAGTGCCCAAAAGCACAAGGTGTGCAATACTCAGAGACATGGCCAAGGTAAGAAAGGCTGAAAAACGACCACCACTGAACAAGACACACAAGCTGAAACGTCAAGACTGGGCCAAGAAATATCTCAAGACTGATTTTTCTAAGGTTTTATGGACTGATGAAATGAGAGTGAGTCTTGATGGGCCAGATGGATGGGCCCGTGGCTGGATCGGTAAAGGGCAGAGAGCTCCAGTCCGACTCAGACGCCAGCAAGGTGAAGGTGGAGTACTGGTTTGGGCTGGTATCATCAAAGATGAGCTTGTGGGGCCTTTTCGGGTTGAGGATGGAGTCAAGCTCAACTCCCAGTCCTACTGCCAGTTTCTGGAAGACACCTTCAAGCAGTGGTACAAGAAGAAGTCTGCATCTTTCAAGAAAAATATGATTTTCATGCAGGACAATGCTCCATCACACGCGTCCAAGTACTCCACAGCGTGGCTGACAAGAAAGGGTCTAAAAGAAGAAAAACAATTGACATGGCTTCCTTGTTCACCTGATCTGAACCCCATAGAGAACCTGTGGTCCATCATCAAATGTGAGATCTACAAGGAGGAAAAACAGTACACCTCTCTGAACAGTGTCTGGGAGGCTGTGGTTGCTGCTGCACGCAATGTTGATGGATTCTGTCAGTGTTTTGATCCGTTTACCATGGATGGCAGGCTTTTGAGTGTCCTTGCAAAGAAAGGTGGTCATATTGGTCACGGATTTGTTTTTGTTTTTGAATGTCAGAAATGTATATTTGTGAATGTTGAGATGTTATATTGGTTTCACTGGTGAAAATAAATAATTGAAATGGGTATATATTTGTTTTTTGTTAAGTTGCCTAATAATGATGCACAGTAATAGTCACCTGCACACACAGATATCCTCCTAAAATAGCTTAAACTAAAAACAAACTAAAAACTACTTCCAAAAATATTCAGCTTTGATATTAATGAGTTTTTTGGGTTCATTGAGAACATGGTTGTTGTTCAATAATAAAATTAATCCTCAAAAATACAACTTGCCTAATAATTCTGCACTCGCTGTGTTTAGCCATAACCTACTATGTAGATATCCTAGAACAATTTAACGTATTAAACTAATGCAGTATATGGCATCGCTAAATAAATGCATTATATTTCAAACATGTAGGTCTGTTTTGATTTTAAGGAGATACAACGAAAATATACAACAAAATTAAAAAAAAATATAGATATATAGATATACAGCGACATTATAAATACTTTAAAAACAATTTAATCAGATGTTTTACTTTATCAATGCAATTGTCCCTCAGCATTATCTTAAATATATTTTGTACACAATTTTGAGAACTTAATTTGTGACTACTTTGCACTGACAATGAGAAACACAATCAAAAGTACAAAAACAGTTTAAATCCCTAAAAAAAATGCAATTAACTTATAATTGCAATGAACAATTAAACCTAATAGGTTGGCTGTCATGCTAAAATGAAATGTTAATTAATCAGTGATCCAAGTCGAGTGCCAAGTTTAATCCAGTAATCAGGCATCACAGCTGCCAAAGAGAATTACCATTATTATTAGAGAAAAATCACCATTTCAGCTCATGAACAATAATCTTAACTTATTTAAATGCTTGTCATTCCTTTAGAAATATATGTTCCTTTTTTTCGTACAATATGATTTCGGGCTGCACGATATTGGAAAAATCTAATATTGTGATATTTAATTTTTTTGCGATAAATAATGCGATATGAATATAGTTTCAAGATGGTTTGAATAGCACTACTTGACAGTTTTCTGGAGGGTCTATCAGTATTCAGGTACAGAAACAAAAAATGCTTTTATTACTTTGCCTTGTCTCGTTTTTTCAGTTTAAATACATAAAAATTCTTGAAATCAGGTAAAATATTGTTTGGTAATCAACTTAAGAATAAATAGAAGTTTTTTCTTCCTTAAAAAAAGTAAAATAATCTGCCAGTGGGGTAATTAAAATCATCTTGTTTTCACTTTGAAATGAGGATATTTGGACTAGAAACAAGTCAAAAATTTAAGTAAGAAAAACTTTTTTTTTGCATAAATTATATAAAAACTATATAAATATACACTACCTGACAAACGTCTTGCTGTCATGGATCTCAGTTGTAAGAGCAACAAATAACAACTTGACTTCTAGTTGATCCTTTGGAAAAGTGAAAGAAGGCAGATTTTCCGATAAATCATCTGTTAAACTGCATCCCAATCATCACAAATACTGCAGAAGACCTATCTGAACCAACATGGACCCAAGATTCTCACAGAAATCAGTCAAGTTGGTGAAAGTAAAATCATGGTTTGGGGTTACATTCAGTATGATGGTGTGCGAGAGATCTGCAGAGTGGATGGCAACATCAACAGCCTGAGGTATCAAGACATTTGTGCTTCCCATTACATTACAAACCACAGGAGAGGGCAAATACTTCAGCAGGATAGCACTCCTTCTCATACTTCAGCCTCCACATCAAAGTTCCTGAAAGCAAAGAAGGTCAAGGTGCTTCAGGATTGGCCAGCCCAGTCACCAGATTTATTGAGCATGTCTGGGGTAAGATGAAGGAGGAGGCATTGAAGATGAATTCAAAGAATCTTAATGAACTCTGGGAGTCCTGCATGAACGTTTTCTTTGACATTCCAGATGACTTTATTAATAAGGTTTTTGAGTCATTGCAGAGATGTATGGATGCAGTCGTCCAATCTCATGGGAGTCATACACAATATTCATTATTTTCACTGCACCATGACTTTATATTTTATACTGTACATTATTTCTGTTAAGTGACAAGACTTTTGTCTAAGCAAAGTCAGACCTTACAGTCCTAATTAAATTATTAAAAATCAAGGCATGATAATTTTTTTTTTTTGAGTAATCTAGAGACCTTTGTCTTTCATATAAGGGTGCTTTCACACTTTGTTCAATTGCCTGGACCGTACCCAAGTTCGATTGTCCCCCCCTTGCCCCCTTCTCGGTTGGTTTGTGTTCACACCGTCTCTTTTCCATCTGAACTCCGGTACGCTTGCGTCATCGAGCTGCTGTTTTGTTTACGGCTGTTGCTAGGTGACGGTCACGAAAGCAAATCGTCAAAATGGAAAGATTTCCGCACATCACGGTCGATATGCTTTTAGTGAATCTTTTAGTTTTGGACATACAGAAAGCGACTCGCGTCCATCTGCCGCAAAAATATTATAAACATTCAGAACATCACACAGTGTCTGCAGAAGCTGTTGTTGAAGGAGACCAGCAGACATCACTGTGTATCACTGTGTTTGCCCTGGCTCAGTCCCGCTTGTCACCAAGGTAAAATACGTGACACACACACTCACTCACTCTCACACACACACACACACACACACACACACACACACACACACACACAGACACACACACACACACACACACACACAGACACACACACAAACATTATGAAAACGATAGTTTGTTGTACAGTTGGCGGTTTACTTCATGGGTGCGCACCAGAGTTCAGAAGACACGTTCACACTAGATAAACGTACCATACTATGACGTCAAACGAACTCGGGTGTGGACCAAAAGTGCTAGTGTGAAAGCACCCGAAGTCACTTCTGAAACCAAATGATCAACTAGAAGTCAAGTTATTATTTGTTGTTCCTAAAACTTGAATAGGCAACAAGACTTTTGTTAGGTAGTGAAGTAATTAAATACAATTCTGTAGCTCCTGGTGAACTAGAATTCAGACTGAACAGTGCAAATCTTGCGATGTCACTATTGCAGATGTGCACATTGCTATATCGATGCTGAAACCATATATTATGCAGCCCTATTATGTTTCTAAACTTTTGAAACTTTTCTTTAGGAGGAACTAAAAGATCCATTACAACTTCCACACTGCAAAACAGTGTGATATAATATATTGTTGTTCCTGCATCCCCTTGAGTTATTGATGTATATTACAAACCTCCCAAGAAGATGGACGGTTCTTCATGAATTATTCACGCATTTGCATGCCCACTCACAACCTGCGCTTTTCAGCTTTAAAATAGAAATGGGTCAAGAGGGTGACGGGCAAAAGCGGCACAACATTTCTTCAGAGGCAAGGAAAACACATTAATGCGTAAAAAGGTACCAGAGAAGATCAAGGCTTTTGTGAAAACTAGATTTGCGCAATGTGTCCGAGCTATTCCTGCCCGACGCAGTCAGAAATGGTTTTGTTTGTCCTCTTGAAAGCAGAAATAGATCCAGACGGAGCTTGTGAAGTGAGACGGAGCGGAGAGAAATCAAAAGTCTTTCTGATAGAGGTCACCTAAGCACCTGTGCAGCGTTGATGGACAGTTCTGTCTGCTCACCAATTTATCTGTGTGGCGTGCAGCGGTACGTGCAGAAATCATAGTTTCACGGTCAAAGAAGCACTATAGACAGTCACTCACCAAACAAATTGCTGGAGTGGCCTTGCTTGGAGACGGGCCGCAGCTCGTTGGATCCCCAGGCGTAGTGCTTGTAATTATCCCAAGCAAACTGCATCATCTGAGGAAAGAGAGTTAACATTTTGGTTAATTTCTATTTTTTTGTCAGAATAGAATAGAAATTATTTATTTATATAATTAAATACGATAAAAATTAAATGTAAAAAATAAAAACTAAAACACAGCTAAATATATAAATAAAAATAAATTAAATTAAATAAATTTTATTAAATATAAAAATATATAAAACTACAATAAATAAGACATATATAAATAAAAATATATAAATGAACAAAATTAAATAAATAAATAAAAATGTAATTAAATGAACAAATTAAAAATAAAATAATTATTTTTAAAAATATGATAAAAATAATATGTAAAAAAATACAAAAAGATTTAAATAAAAACAAATAAATTAAATAAATTAAATTAAAAAATAAAAATATTTAAAATTATAATAAAAAACAAAGTAAAAATAAAATTAATTAATTAACTAAATGAAAAAAATTTAATAAATAAAAATAAAAATACATTAAAATATTTATTTTTACAAATACAATAAAAATAAAAATGTAAAAAATTAAAATAAATAAAAACTAATACATTAAAATATTTAAGTAAAATTAAATAAATAAAAAATTTAATTAAATGAACAAATTAAATAAATCAATATTTATTTTTTTTAAATAAATATAATAAAAATAAAATGTAAAAATAAATAAAAACAAAAATACACAAAAATACACAAAAATATAAAAATAAAAATTATTGAAATAAAAATAAATTATATAAAAAAAATACTTAATTACAATAAAAACATATATAAATAAAAATAAATCAATGAAAAAAAATGTAATTAAATGAAAAAAATCTAATAAATAAAATACATTAATAAAATATTTATTTTTATTAATACAATAAAAATAAAATGTAAAAATACATATAAAAACTAAAATACATTAAACTATACAGAAAAATAAATAAATAATTAATAAAATTGTAATTCAATGAAAAAAAAAATAAATAAATGAAAAAACATACCATAACATACCATAACATAACATAACATAACATAACATAACACAATATAACATAATATAACATAACATAACACAAGATAAAACAGAACAATTTTACAAACACAACAGAATCTGTTCCAGAAAGTAAAATGAATATGTCAATAACTAACATCAATAAGGACCGGGAAAATTAGGGATCAATATCAGTGATTAATTTGATTCAAATCGACAGATTTAATGGATCCATTTCAGCACTAATGAGCAGTGCAGAGTGCTTAATTAATGGAGAAAATCTCAATGCTCATGTCTCCACGATGATTAATTGTAGACAAAAATGGGCTGCAAGCAGACGGTATTTTGAGCCCTGAACACATTTTGTAGAACTAACCAATTTATTATTACTTTTCATGAAAAGACAATTTACCTTAAGTAATTAATAGGATTATGGTAGATTTAAGATTTAAAGATTTAAGATTTTAAAAAAATGCAAACGTAACACTGTCACCTACATGTAAAAAATTCACTGAAAAAAAAGCAAAACATGACAGGCACACAGTATTTTGAGCCTTGTAGAACTAAAAATCCCTTCATTATTAGTTCTCATTAAGACAATTAATCCCTAAAGTAATTAGTAGGATTATGGTTGTTAACTAACATTAAACGGACGCATGCACGCACGCACACACACTAAAATCTTCACAATTTAACTATTAATTATAATGCATTTGTTTAACTAACTAGGATCAGCAGTAAAACGTCAATCATTTATTTGATATGAACTGTTATGTGGGTGTCATGAACACAGTTCAGCTGGATTTGTGGCAAGAACATGCAGCCAAACTGAAATTCATCTATTCATTCATTTTCCTTGGCTTAGTCCCTTATTTATCAGAGGTTGCCACAGCAGAATGAACCGGCAACTATTCCAGCATATGTTTTATATGTTTTCAAGCCACAACTCAGTACTGGGAAACACCCATACACTCTCACGTTCACATACACACTCACAAACTAAGGCCGATTTAGTTTACCCAATTAAATTCACCTATAGCGCATGTCTTTAGACTGTGGGGGAAACCGGAGCACCCAGAGAAAACGCATGCAAACACGAAAAGAACATGCAAACTTCTTGTGAAACTAAAACGCTGTGAGAAAATTTCAATGGCAACAGAAGTTTGTTCAATACTGCAAATTTCATACAGCATCTTAAAGCTAAACACGATGAAATAACACGCTCTCAGTAAAAACTCTCTCAAACATGACAATGCCAAACACTGTCATAGTGATGAACAACAAAATAGTGATGTAACTTCCTTTGCTGCATCAAATTATTGGTTGCTTAATGAAAATAAAGAGTAAAATCACCTTACGAGGCAGCATAGCAACACTATATGTTAAGAACATCTGTAAACAACCTAAAAGAGCGACCATTTTCCTTACCTTCTGTATGGGCAAAATTTCAAATAATAATATTAAATAATAAAAATTATTTTAGTGTCATAAAATACATTATTGGGATACAATGCAGATTCAAATTTAACGTCACAAGATATCTGCATGCACTACTGCAATGTCTAATAACTATTCATGAGACAGCATGGCTTTATTGAATGAAAAGGTTCTGCCTCATTATCATACAAGATGTGATGTGACATTTTCCTAAAAGCTGCATTTCAGTTGATACCAGGGTGAAACATTGATCACGAGAGTCTGTTTGCAGTCTTTACCACTTGATGCTGACAAAGCAACAGGTTTTCAATCAATGGACTCCTGTGATATATATTTATTTTGAGCAAAAGGCATTCACTGTGAGACTGGGACCTATTTGAGATTCAGTTACAGACACAAAGGTCATGAATCAATCCTCGGAGTGTGGTAACTGATTAAACCTTGTAAATAAATGAAGCACAAAATGAAAAATGTGAAACACGTTCACGTATTCTGAACAATGACGTATGTATGCATGCATGTATGTATGTATGTATGTATGTATGTATGTATGTATGTATGTATGTATGTATGTATGTATGTATGTATGTATGTATGTATGTATGTATGTATGTATGTATGTATATACAGTTGAAGTCAGAATTATTAGCCCCCTTTGATTATTTCTTTCTTTTTTAAATATTAAATAATGTTTAACAGATCAAGGAAATTTTCACAGTATGTCTGATAATATTTTTTCTTCTGGAGAAAGTCTTATTTGTTTTATTTCGGCTAGAATAAAAGCAGTTTTAATTTTTTTAAAAACATTAAGGTCAAAATTATTAGCCCCTTTAAGCTAATTTTATTTTCGATAATCTAGAGAACAAACCATCATTATACAATAACTTGCCTAATTACCTTAACCTGCCTAGTATACGAAGAGTTCAGAGGTCAAAGCCTCTAAGTGCCATTTGAGTTTTTTTCTAAAATGAGCATTTTTCTCAGGCTCCTGTCTACAGGTTCAGTAATTTTACATTTATGGCAAAGATTAGTTTATTTTCATTGCATTTAAAGTGAAATAACTAAACATTAACACAAGAGCCTGAAAAAATAATAATAATTTAGACAAAAATTCTAGATGGCACTTTGTGGTTTTTGCATCTGAACTCTTCATATTTTAATATTTATATATACAATGCAACTGCAGTGTCTACTTGCACAATAGTTTCCATGTTCCATCTCCATTCAGCGTAACATATACAGTGCTCAGCATAAATGAATCGGCATGAATATTTTTATCCATTTCTCAGTAAATAATAACAATATTTTTAAACAAAACAGTTTTATTAAATATAATATTTTGTT
Organism: Danio kyathit; assembly: GCA_903798195.1. Lineage (NCBI taxonomy): Eukaryota > Metazoa > Chordata > Actinopteri > Cypriniformes > Danionidae > Danio > Danio kyathit. The sequence goes on along the minus strand of LR812538.1, from coordinate 46,965,799 downwards.
AAAAAGGTAGTCATTTAACATTTTAGGAACAGAAAGATAATAGCTTTTAATTCAGATGAGCTGTTACAACCCCCAAAAAAATTAAAAACTACAACATTTCTGATGAAACTAAATTTAATACTTATTATGGTTCTCTTAATTTTACCTCATTAATATTTTCCCTGACATATTCATTGGGGTGTACTAATTTTTGCACTGTGAAGTTATTTTTTTTTTTTTAGATTAGTTCCACTTTAATATAATGTATACACACACATATCATATTGTATAGCATCCCATATAAAGCATTGATATAAGAGGGGTCTGATGTTGGGCACTCCATATTAACTTCTTTTTTAATATTAAATAAAACATTGATTGATTGATTGATTGATTGATTGATTGATTGATTGATTGATTGATTGATTGATTGATTTGTTCATTCATTCACTGACTGACTGGTTCATTCCTTTAATTGATTTGTTCAATCATTGATTGATTGATTGATTGATTGATTGATTCAATCATTCATTTGATCACTTAAAACATACTTAATAGGACCTGTACTTTCTTAAAATATATGTAGAAGCAAATTGTGATCAGAGTAAATTTTATTATTAGATAGATTTTATTGGGCAACCCAGTGGCGCAGTAGGTAGTGCTGTTGCCTCACAGCAAGAACGTCGCTGGGTCGCAGGTTCGAACCTCGGCTGGGCTGGGTCAGTTGGCGTTTCTGTGTGGAGTTTGCATGTTCTCCCTGGGTTCGCGTGGGTTTCCTCCGGGTGCTCCGGTTTCCCCCCACAGTCCAAAGACATGCAGTACAGGTGAATTGGGTAAGCTAAATTGTCCATAGTGTATGAGTGTGAATGTGTGTGTGGATGTTCCCAGAGATGGGTTGCGGCTGGAAGGGCATCCGCTGCGTAAAATCGTGCTGGATAAGTTGGCGGTTCATTCCGCTGTGGCGACCCCGCAAGGGACAAAGCCGACAAGAAAATGAATGAATGAATGAATGAATAGATTTTATTATTAGATTCAAGGATAACGGCCCCTTCATGTGACCAAATTGAAGGACATTATTTGTGCTTTACATGTATGGCTGGTATTATGGTGTGCGTAAAATCGATAAATGATTTAGTTTAAATCTTTCTCTGCAGTTAACGAGAGAAAACGCTACCCTGCCATTGATGAGTTTTATGGCAATCCATGTTTTAGGTGTATTACAGTAGGGGAAGCCTTAACACATGTCCTGAGGTACTTGTCAGATGCTCCGAGGAGTGAAATCTGAGAGAGAAAGTAAGATCGTGGATAAAAATAAGAGTTATAAAATCTTCCTTTGGCTTAATCCCTACTGTTTTAGATCTGTTTTAGATCTTGTCTTGACAAGAGACTAAAATAAAGAAGCTTTATTTTTATGATTTGTGTCATTGTCATTGTGTCAGATTGCACACCTAACATAGAAGCTACCAAATATGGTAAATAATAATAATTTTTAATTGCAAAATTAAACACAAATTTCTGGGAATTACTACCACAAAATCAGTAATTTTAATCGCAAAAAATAAATAAATAAAATCACAAAAAAAATAAATTAAAAAAATTCAGGAAAAACTAGAGGTTCTGTTTAATGGGTAAAATCTAGCTTGATTCATAGTAGCAAAGTATAAAGACTGCTTTACACACCTCCACAATATTTTTTATGCATTTCTCAAAGCAAAAAAAGTAAGCCAAAATGGTGTATATATTTTTAATCTCAATCTGGTGTCACTTACTACAATTTATGTTTCTCTAAAACAATTAATTCTTTGCTTGATCTATATATATAGGAGACAAACAGCTGCTGTATTTACTAATGATGTGTGCTGCGTCAAGAAAACAAAGATAAGCAGAAAAAGAAAAAAAATACACAAAACTCATTATTCACGGTGACAGGAATACGCTGATGATCCCACAGAAAGGATGATAGGAAAAGGATGAAATATTGGAGGTAATTTGTGTTTAAACAATTCACACCTCCAGCTCATCCATTCTCAAAGTTGGCAGAAAGTGTTTTAGACCACAGTATTTGCTCTCCCCAGGGGTGCCAGTTAGCAGGTCAAGAGAAACAGACCTGCTGTTCTCCCTGGAGAGCGTCAGACGGCACCAAAGAGAGAAAAAAAGCTCTTCACACACACGCGCACACACTCTCTTCAGCCTGGTTAAAGTCATTTGCGGCTTCGGCACAGTCTGCAAACACAAGCCAACTGGCTCCAGTGAAATTAGATCAGTTTTATCGACTTCTGGCCTAACTTTAAGTGTGCCCTAATCATGTAACTCTTTGCTTTCAAAGATAGCCACTCGACACTAAAAAACACTGATTGAAAAAGAAAAGATAAAAGAAGTGAAAACAAAAGTCTTTAGCCGAGGACTGCAGGCGGAGATAAACAGATAGACAAAGCTGTGCTGCAGGCTTGAGGAGATGAAAACGAACTGTATTTATTCTTAACAGCGCTTTCTGCACTGACGTTCAGGAGCATCGCTGTGCTGCTGAATCCACAGCCCACGGGCAAAAAAAGAAACAGGTATTTTGGCCAAGTGTATGATGAGTTTGTCTGAATTAAACATTAAAAAATATAGAGAAAAAAACGAGTATGTCCATTCACTACTGCACCTGTTTTTCCACTTGAACTTGAATATATTATTTGTAATACAATTTTGTTCTTTAATACAAACAGTCAGATATATGAACTCTACCTTTAAAAACTAAGTACATGCTCAGAACAACATGAGCATTTATACCAAATAAACAAATATAAATATCCTGCTCGCTTTCTGAACGTTGACGAGCGAGTTCTTACCCTCAATGATTGGTCACGCGCTCAACTGAAAGGGCTGTGATTGGCTCTAACGCTCTGGCGCTGTTCACCGTTAAGTGACACTGATAAATGGCATCGGCGATCACAGCTGACCCATGAAAGACGCGAAGGAGAAAACTCGCTCGGCAGACACTCAATCGTGTTTTTATCAAGAAGTATCGCTGTAACAGCTGAGAGGAGAGGAAATGTTAAAGGACCACAGTGAGAGAAAGACTTTCATTTTCTCCATAACAGTGAAACACGGCTTCTGCTGTAACTTCAGTGTCAGTGAAAGACTGTCCAGCAAAAACACACGCAGTGAAATGTGCAGAGTTTCTGCATTTTTAAGCAGACGGAGTGTTTTAATTACTCTCGCTTGCCTCCCTCGCTATAGTAAACTACCACAATATAACGCATATGAGATAAATGACATCAGTACGTAATAACCGCTTATGATCTATTACTGAACCGATAACAAATTGTCTGCATTTGCATCGCGGTGCACTGAAGAAACTATTAATTTTGACACCCCTATAAAATATAGTTCAAATAAGCAAACATACACTATAAAATACAAGTACTTACACTAGGTACGGTTGCCTTGAACCATGCCCAGGGACGATTGTCCACCCTCCCTTCTCCCCCTCGGCCTGCACCCACAGTGCCTTTTTACCTTCCGAGCCTGAGCGCGCTTATGTCATGAATGATGCGACTGATCAGTTTTGAAAAGAAGCATTCTCACTCAGTACAATGGAGATTGCTTTAGTTATATTGATTTGCATTATCTTGATTCGTTTGGGATAAGATGACAGTCAAATCTTTTGTTAAACAGATACACCTCTTTTGGTGCTTGAAAATTAAAAGTCCTCGTGCTGCACGTATTAGGAGGTCTGCTGAAGGTGGCAGCTGTTGTACAGCGATGGGGTTTGTATCTTTAAAAAAATATGACCAGTCGCGTTCATTGAAAAGTAAGAATGATTAAAAATCCATATGAAACAGTCCCTTAATAGTGCCGTCGCATATTCAGTTTCACGCTTAGGTATGCAACGCATTCACACTACAAGCATACCGCGGCAAAGCACAACCGAGCCACACTCTGGTACACCTCTTCCAACTAAAGCCAGTCAACTGAACTCGGGCGTGCTTCGGAGCACTCGCACTTATCAAACGAACCAGGAAATTCGCCAAGGCACGGTTTGGATAGCCTAGTGTGAATTAGGGCTGCACGATTAATCAAAAATAGATCGCAATCTGGATTCTTAATCCAGCATCTCTACAATTCAGCCAATTATATTTCAAGTTCAAGAGAAAAACAAAGGCAGTCGCACAAGTCTTCACAACGTTTTATATACGTTGCTCAGCAACATAGACACCTCCAAATGGTGGTAAAAGTGTCACATGCATTCATTTATAAGGTACAATTCACCCAAAAATGTCATTTCTGTCGCGAAATGACACATGAGGTGACACATTGTTTGTTTACTACAGAGAGGACGCACACATGCCTGCAAACAATGTCTACTTTAGTGAACAGAACCTGCAAAGGCTGTGAATAACAGCTTATAAAGGTGTAAATAATGTTCAGTTTGTTGCACAAAGAGATCGTTTGGGAGCCGCACGGGAAGTATGATTTGCATGTATGTTTTTTTTTTTCTCAAAGTGACGGCAGCCATGACAAGAACTGCACTCAGCAGTGAAAGTGAAACCAAAAGCACGCACATCAGTTAAATGATCATATCGCATTTAAGAGTTATGATTATGACAAACATTTGATGTTTTCTTCTTTCATAGCAAACCCAAAGTGTTGTGCATGAGAATAAATGTTTAACAGTGCCAGTATAATTACTCCAGCCTATATAATGTTAAATATAATGCAAGAGGGAATCTGATAATGACAAATGTCAAATAAAAATGGTCTAATGTCTGTTTATTTAAAAGCAAAAGTCTCAACCATAATAATTCAACTTTAGAATTATGAATAGTTGTATTCTGATGTCATCACTTCACTGTGAATTAATAACCAGAACAAATTTAAAATCCACTATTCAAAGTCTATAGAAAATTGAGCATTTTAACCAATAATAGACCTACACATAGGCCTAATATTATTGTTGTTTTACCATACGTTTCAGAATTAACAATAATAATAATAATAATATCCTACTCATATTAACCTTTAGTGTGAGTACACCCGTAGTTTTCAATTTAAATTTTAATAATTAAAAAAGACATTCCATTTTCAATTTATTTCTTTAAGGAAATGTTATTTATTTAGTTTTACATTTCGAAATAAATCATTAACGTACATGAAAAATCATGTAAAAAATTTTTACGTTTAAATGTTTGCATTTCTGATTAAATACTATATTTATTAGAGTTATATTATATTAGAGTTATATTATATTATATTATATTATATTATATTATATTATATTATATTATATTATATTATATTATATCACACAGACACACACATGGACAAATATTGGATTTAATTCTATTTATATTTAAGGTTAGTTGCAATACATGTAAATATAACATCTGTAACTAAAAAAACTAAAAGTTACTAATATTTCCTTTCTAATGTATACTTTGGGCATTAAAATCCACAATAAAAACTGCAAGATCACAATCACATTCAGTAAATGAGTTTGCGCAAATCATTTCACTAAATCACTGAGTTAAACTTTGCATTTATATTTGTTTGTTTACTTGTATTTGATTTCATCACGCCCTACTTGCTATAATCCCTTCACTGTCAGTGTTTGCCGCGCGAGCGACTGCCACAATCAAACATGCCTTCATCCTAAATCAGTTCAAATCCAAACACAGATTCTGCTTTATTGAAATTGCTTTTTGAAGAGGATTTTAATACCTGCAAACTCTAATATGTCCGGCGTAATCCTATCATGTGTGGATGTGCCTGCCATCTGTCCGCAGCGCTCGGGGCTGAGCGACTCCTGTCCTGTCAGTGACGTCAGTGAGCAACGAGGTTATAACCCAACATGTGATTACTGCGCTGGCAGCACCCAAAGGCTCGGGTCACAACACATTGCAAACAATACACACAACCTCAGTCAACCTTTATAGATTGAAACGCAAGCAGACGGGTCTGGATGCCCAATGGGATATATGCACAGCTTGTGTTTTACAGCCAATGATAATCTTCCAGTGAAAGATTTGTGACTTTTTTCAATTTCAAATGGTTCCTTTTACAGGTCTCCTAGTTTTTCGCGATTCTCCAATTGCTGAATCCAGCACAAAATCAACAAAAAGTCACAAATTTTGCTATCTTGCTAAATTCTTAATTTAAATGCAAAATAATTGCAAAAAAAGTAAATAATCTCATAAAACATCCAATTCCAAACAATATAATCAAATTAGATTTATTTCAGTTTGCAATTAATTGTTTGACGTGACTTAAAGACATTGCACATGCAGCGCACATGATGGATTTGAGTGTCTATTGAAAAATAATGTCTCACCTGCGCCCTCACAATCCAAACATTACACGAGAGTGAGGGGGAAATGTTTTGCAGCCTGTGTAGTAAGCAGATGTGCATAAAGCACGAGTGATTAAAGGCTCGTGCACACTGGGACACTTTTTGTGACAAAAAACTGACTAAAAACACATTCAAACCCAAGCGAATTTCACTGGCGTTGAGCAGACGAGTATGCAAAAATTACTCCTTGACGTCAGATGCCGCTTAATGAAAAACAGAAAGACCCCGGTGCACAGGGTGGCGCTACACAACTTTAAGCTTCTGACACCCGCTTGTAACAAAAGAAGAAGAGAGAATGTTGACACGCTTGTTGTTAAAGTTACTGGAGGTTTAAACAAGCATGGATGGTTCAAGTACCAGCTCCAGCTCTAGCGATGAAGAAATGATTATTGTTCACCAGTGCAATAAGCAGCTCCACGTTCATAATCGCCTCTGGGCATCTTCTTCAATGTGCGCTCGCATTGACAGTTTTGCGCTTGAGCCCCTCCAAGTGCTGTTTACTGTAACTTCAGCAGCTCTGTGCACATGAACAAAAGTGTCAATCTGATTGGTGGAGAAGGTTTTGACGCGGCGCGTCAAAACAAAAAAACAAGCATGAGGTGTTTCTTTAAAAATGACGCTTTTACGCCTGCCGTTTTGCGCATTGGTGTGCACGATCACATTGACGTCCTTTATTTAGTCACGAGGCGTAAAAAGTTGACGGAAAACGCGAGCAAAAAGCGTCCCGATGGAAATGGGCCTTTACATGTGAAGTCAATGCAAAGATGCGATTAGACATCCTGTGGCGCAAATTGGCCGTTTGGCGCGCGTCAAACTGCAAAAAAAAAAAAAAAAAAAGTAAAAACATCTAACAAACGGAGCAATGGAACAGACAGAAAAGCAAGTAGCTTACAATGATGGAGATTGATTCAAGGACGATGGCCGCTGGAAGTGAGTGAATTGAAGGACATTATTTGTGCTTTACATGTATGGCTGGTATTATGGCGTGCGTAAAATCGATAAATGTTTTCGTTTAACTATCTTCCTGCAGTTAATGAGAGAAAACGCTTCCCAGCCATTTACGGGTTTTATGGCAATCCATGTTTTAGGTGTATTCGGGTAGGGGAAGCCCTAATGCATGTCCCGAGTAAAGGTACATGATTGTCAGATGCTCAGGAGAGTGATATCTGAGAGAGAAAGTTAGATCAATTCAAAATTTATGCGCATCTTGGCGTTTCCATCAACCGTTTTTTTATGCGCATATCCAAAATGTGTATAAAAATAGGTGGATGGAAATGTAGCTAATGTCATTGTGTCAGATTGCACACCTAACATAGTAGGCTACCTAATATGGTAAAATATAATAAATTATATATTTTTTTATATCTAAATATATATTTTAAAATGCAAAATTGTTCGCAAATTTCTGCAAATTACCACTACAAAATCAGTAATTTTTAAAATTGTGCAAAAAAATTATAAATAAATAAATATGCAAAAAAAATCTTGAAAAACTAGGCTGTCTGCTTTTACAGCATCGATGTTGCAATGTAATTAAAATACAAACTTAAATAGACTTATGCATTAATTTAGTTATTCAACCATCAAAAGAGGAAAGAACGTGTAAACATAAGTAGCATCAGGCTAGCACAGAAACTCCATTGAAAATAGTGGGGTAAAATAAAGTTTCATTTTTTAAAGACATGGTGAGGAAAAATAGAACTTCATGCAGAGCTTCTTGTCCGGTCTGAGACCCACTTTATATTTTATATCAATCAGGCAGTAAAGAAGATCACTGATTTATAAAGAAATCAGATCTTAAACGTGGGAATTTTGCATTGGCGCAACAGTTTACCGGAAGCACTTGGGCTGTCTGACTGAAAATTAAAAGTCTGTGTGCATATACCCCAATGAGTGGATTTTGTGGGAAAAATGGCGAGGACATGGGCCTGGTGGACCCAGTGTGGGTGCTTGAAATGAGTGCTATCAGCTATCTTCTGCCTTGCTCTTCTCCTCGTACAGTTTTTGAGAGGCATTTTACACACCCTGGCTGACAATGCACCCTACGGACTGCCAAACAGATCAAACAGCTGCCACAAGGTTGACGTGCTCCGGATCATGTGCATTCCTGAAGGAGCAGCTCTTTTTTTAGGAATATGCTGAAAAATGGGGGGATATGAAACTACAGGCAGTGCAGAATTATTAGGCAAATGAGTATTTTGACCACATCATTCTCTTTATGCATGTTGTCTTACTCCAAGCTGTATAGGTTCGAAAGCCTACTACCAATTAAGCATATTAGGTGATGTGCATCTCTGTAATGAGAAGGGGTGTGGTCTAATGACATCAACACCCTATATCAGGTGTGCATAATTATTAGGCAACTTCCTTTCCTTTGGCAAAATGGGTCAAAAGAAGGACTTAACAGGCTCCGAAAAGTCAAAAATAGTGAGATATCTTGCAGAGGGATGCAGCACTCTTAAAATTGCCAAGCTTCTGAAGCGTGATCATTGAACAATCAAGCGTTTCATTCAAAATAGTCAACAGGGTCGCAAGAAGCGTGTGGAAAAACCAAGGCGCAAAATAAACTGCCCATGAACTGAGAAAAGTCAAGCGTACAGCTGCCAAGATGTCAAGATGCCACTTGCCACCAGTTTTGCCATATCTCAGAGCTGCAACATCACTGGAGTGAAGGTGTGCAATACTCAGAGACATGGCCAAGGTAAGAAAGACTGAAAAACGACCACCACTGAATAAGACACACAAGCTGAAACGTCAAGACTGGGCCAAGAAATATCTCAAGACTGATTTTTCTAAGGTTTTATGGACTGATGAAATGACAGGGAGTCTTGATGGGCCCATGGCTGGATCGGTAAAGGGCAGAGAGCTCCAGTCCGACTCAGACGCCAGCAAGGTGAAGGTGGAGTAATGGTTTGGGCTGGTATCATCAAAGATGAGCTTGTGGGGCCTTTTAGGGTTGAGGATGGAGTCAAGCTCAACACCCAGTCCTACTGCTAGTTTCTGGAAGACACCTTCAAGCAGTGGTACAGGAAGAAGTCTGCATCTTTCAAGAAAAATATGATTTTCATGCAGGACATTGCTCCATCACATGCGTCCAAATACTCCACAGCATGGCTGGCAAGAAAAGGTCTAAAGAGTGCTGTATATTAAGAATGTTCAGCATATTTGACAATAAAACTGACTTGACATTTAATTTAAAAAGACAGTGAACATTTAAATTGTACTACTCCTATAATACTGTTTTTTTAACTATCATATCAAATAACTGTAACCTTATACATTCATTCATTCATTTTCTTTTCGGCTTAGTCCCTTTATTCATCGTTTATTCACAGTGGAATGAACCGCCAACTTATCCAGCATATGTTTTACACAGCGGATGCCCTTCCAGCTGCAACCCAGTGCTGGGAACCTTATATATAATCAAGCATAATATAATTAAACAAAAACATTAAACCTGACTTTAGATAGATTTCTAAAATAAATAAAAAGTAAAATAAAAATATACAAAACAGTATACTCTAACAGTAAATCTATATTCTAATAGTAAAACAAAACCTATTGATTATTTACAGAATACATTTATTATTCAAGTGAGCTGGTTGTTGAACATCTGCTATCATGTTTTCCCCAATTCTTGTACACTGGGCATTGTGATCCATTTGAGGAAGTGCGTTCCAAGTGCGGAAATGACTCTGGCTTCCTGTCTTAAGGGAAATGGAGAGGAAATGGCATTGGCATAGTGGGCAAAGAGGGATAAATGGAATCCAAAAAGGGATCAAAAAAGCAAGGTTTTAGGTCAAATGGAAAGAGAGAGAGAAGAAAGGAAATGGGCCGTGTGATCTTGGCAGAATGAAATTGCAGCAATATGTGGCTTTTTGTATTTTGCTCCCTATAAAGATTGAGACAGAACTCGAAAATCTGTATAAGCTACAATGTACGAATGCAAAAAAAAATGAAACTTACAATCTCATCCCTTGGTAAAATTCACAGATGTCACGTCCACCACATATCACTGCTCTCATCCTGCCTTTTATCATGTTTCTACATATTAAGTTCTCCCTTTCAGTCTACTTTCTCTTTCCATTTCAACAGCTGCTCGCAAACACTACAAATTCGGTCCCTCCTACCATACCCGCCTGCCAGTTCTTAAACCCTTCATCTCTTAACGTAATATACTTCTTTTTTCCCTCCCTTGCGCCACGAGGGAGCAATGCATGCTGACTATGCTTTTTCTTCCTTCTACAGAACAGTAGAGGAAGTCGTTTAAGACTTCAAAACAACAAGTTCACAGTCATGGATCGGTGTTGGTTCTCGGAACAATCCTTGACAGCTCCACTGTTTCTCTAGAACTATGCAGCGCTATGCATGGATGCACAGTGTGTTTGTGTAAAAGCATCCAGTTGAATCAATTGCAGGTACTGAGCCTGGTTAATGCTCATTGACATGACATCAGGCTCAAGGCAGAGAGAGGGAAGCCCAGTCAAACACTAAGAGAAAATGATGCATAAAGCTAGAACTGTCAGTGTATTGCTGGCAAGAAAAAAAAAATTAATTGTTTCTACAATTATTTCTGCAAAGTATTTAAATGCATATTCATGAAGTATTATACCGTTATAAAACACACACACAGAGATGCATATATAGAGTTGAAGCCCTCCTGAATTATTAGCCCCGCTGTATATTTTTGTCGTCAATTTCTAACGAAAATAATATTTTTTTTTCAACACATTTCTAAACATAATAGTTTTAATAGCTCATTTCTTTTAGTGCTTACAATATTTTGGCTGTCTGCGAAGTTTTAGTCATTATTATCGAGCGGCTTTGAGGTCATACATCACCCTACGCTATGATCAAAATGTTCTCGGTTAATGCCATTGTTTGACGTAGATTAGGAGAATGTTTCGCCTTTCATTTTCAGAGTTGTAACTAGCGTCCTTTACTCCACCCCGTTCACAATGGATGAGACGTCGAATCACACGACATGCACGAATATAAGCAACGTTTCAGCCATTTAGTCTATGCTTGACTCATAGATTTGCAGAATCAGGGTGGTTATTATAGAGAAAGCCATGGTAATCTACACGCATTCGGTTGGGTGATATTGGTTTAACAAACTGTAAGGTGCAGCAGAATATTTTAGATTTTTATTATTAGACTTTTTTGTAGAATAGAATTACATAAATCTCTCAGATTTGTTTCCTACAAGCTTTTAAAAGTTATTATAAACTTTCAAACCAAACTAATAATTTAAAACATGTCATGCCCTGTGGTATAGAAACATGGAAGCAATATGCTAATTCATCCTACATACATATATAAAAAAAATCTGAGTATTTTATAATCAATGTTTTTGAACCATACTATAGTAAAGTACTTCAATTAATCTGTTGTTGTAATTCTATAGCATGGTAATACACCAACTATTACATGGTTCAACGGTAAGGATTTTTTTGACTGGCAAGGTCCCACCAAAAAAAAAAATAAATATCAAATGTCAAAAATAACGTCTGTGAGTGTGTATGGATGTTTCCCAGTGTTGGGTTGCAGCTGGAAGGGCATCCACTGCGTAAAACATATGCTGGATAAGTTGGCGGTCCATTTCGCTGTGGCGACCCCTGATTAATAAAGGGACTAAGCCGAAAAGAAAATGAATGAATAAATGACTGATTCTTTTATATTTGGCATGATGACTACATCATATTTTACAAGATATTTTTTTAGTATTCAGCTTAAAGTGACATTTAAAGGCTAAACTTGGTTAATTAGGCAAGTTAGAGCAATTAGACAGATCACTGTGTAATGATGGTTTGTTCTGTAGACAAACGAAAAAAAAAAATGCTCAAGAGAGCTACTAATATTGATCTAAAAATGTAAATGTTAAAAATGTAAATTTTATTATACTAATGCAGGTTATTTTTGTGCACAATTGCAGGTAAATGCAATCAATTACAATTAAACAAATCAATAAAATGAATATGTAATTATTTCAAATTAATCTTTCAAATCAAACCTTCCTAAAAAGCCAAATTATTTTCCAAGTTTGTGAAAGTGCTCTACTGATGTCGTTAAGATGAATGTCCTCTCATTACAGAACCTGACAACAAGGCATCTGTCTTCTTCAAATGTCTGTACAATCAAAACGGCTGAGCGCATTAGGTACACCCGTTTAGCATAAAAATCTAATCAGACTCACCTGGGCATCAAGCCTGAGCTTGAGCGATTCGTTCAAGCAAAACGAAACACCATAAAACCATCAACTAGCTTTGGTCCTACAAAAAATAAAAATAAAATACCCTGCTTTTACTATAGCTACTGAGCAATTGCAGCATTATAGACGTGACATTTGCAGGGAAAATGTAAAATATAAATTCACAGAGAAAGTATATGTTGAGATTATATTGAAACATTGGTGTATATATTCCAAAACAACCAACCGAGTTATGGGATCAGAAAAATATCATTCTGTCAACATTTTTTTAGATTTTAAATGAGGAAAGTGAACATTAGTTATAGATGTGACCAAAGAAGTATGCGAGTTTACAATATACAACATACTTTGTAGAAATTCAGTGAATTAAATTGCACAACCCAAAAGAAATAATGCTAATCAAAAGGATAAGAGTTATCTCATTAGAACAAAAATTATTGATTTTATTTGACATTTTTGCATTTATGAAGAAAAAGCTTCGTTATTTATGTGACACGTCTCCATTATGGATGTGACAGATGTAAAAATGGCACTTATGTGAGCTTGAAAAATTAAATATAATTGTTTGAATTGTTTTTTTCAGTATAAACTGTCTTGTGACAAAGTGCTGTAAAATACAAGCCTACATTTAAAAAAAAAAACTAGAAAGGATTTAGCTACTTTGGTGAAAACATTTTCATGGCAAGGTTGACATTTGCATGGAATTGCTCTACTTTAGTGACATTTCACTGCCACTCATTTGACTTGCAAGTAAAATAACCACCCATATCAAGCGTCTTAACGCATATCAATTAGGGGTGTGACAAGATGCTTACTCCACAAGAGGAGACATGAGAGTGGGTTCACAAGCAAAACAAAAACAAAACAGCAGGGTTTACACAAATAGATTACTATTAGATTGTTGACCATGCCGCCGTTGCTTTTGCCTAATAGCAATTTTATGCAAAGAATTATAATGTTTATGTGTTTATAATGTGTTTTAATGTTTATAATGCATTTATAATGCTTCATTTCAGCTCAAGCCTCCCGTGGACAGGTGCTAAGAATTAGCAAGTCTGCTAAAACACTTAAACAAACACATTTGGTTGTCCAGTGTAACTGTGATGTCAAAATAAAAAAAAAAATAATAATAAAGAACAAGACGAGTGTCACAATCACCAGCGATCTAATCCTGGCAGATCAATGGTACACACGCAAATCGCTAAAGGACTAAAAATCCGCCATTATATGGACTACAGATCCAGTCATGGATCGCTCACACGCACCTGTTCCAGATTCCGTTGATTTCACACACTCATGGCTGGGAGCCGCTCATGAACTGATTACATGGACTTTATAAACCGCACACACACACACACTTCAGGGCCGAGTCTTGTTTATCTGTCAAGTTAATATTACGACACGTTTTGCCTAGCTTCGTCTTTCCATTGCCCACCTTCACTTTGTTTGTTTGTTTATGTTGTTAGCCGCCTGAATTGACCACTCGCCTCTTTTGGATTTGTCTGTATGCTACTGCTTGTATCCGGTGACATCTCTTAATAAATCCTGCCTTTGGATCCGCAACTGCGTTTTCAGTGTCTTCCTTGTGATAACAAGATTTTTACAGTATTTTTTAAGAAATCTTCAATGATTAAATATATAAATGGAAAATAGTTTTAGTTACAGGACATGCAAACACTGAAAAATATTTAGCTAGTATGTCAATAAACAAATTGTCTTTTTAAATATAATTTGAAATATTACCAAAATATTTGCTAATATATAAAGGAAAATAGATTATTTAACTGAAAATAAAATTAATCACATGTGATCTCGTCATACGAGATCTCGTCACACCCCTAATATCAATTAATTTATTTAAACCGTCTGCAAGCAGAATCTAGGCAAATCCTAGTCATTGATACAGCCGTTATCCTCGGCTTTCAAAGCACCCAAAAGAAAAAAGGTTTTGCTTACTTAATTACAACCACCACAGTCACAAGAGAGAGTATCAGAGGGATTGCATGTCTGCTACTGAGAGAATTAGGATTACGAGTGGAGTCTGTCTCCTCCTATGCCCGGTCCTACATTCTCACAGTCGCAGATTCTTCAGCAGCTTATCGCTTGGTAAGATCTTCATCCCTTCTCTCAACACGCGCAATCTGGTCCCAGCAGGCATGCGGCTTTACTCTCATTTACAACTCATTGTTTACTGCCTTGGTGGTGCCGAGTTTGAAATCTACGTATGGCTGCAGCAGCTTGACGACAAAAACATAAATAAATAAATAAAAATAAATGAAAAAAAAAAAAATCAATAAATGACATGACTTGTTTCCATTCATTGCATAGTGGAACTTAATGAAACGTGCTGCGAATATAGGCCAGGAGATATATCAGTATGCACTCTTTATAGGAGCCATACTGATAGATAATATGTCACGGACCCACAAGCAATAGTACTTCGATCCTTCAAACCAAACAATATTACTCATTCCCCAGCCAGCTCCATGTGTGGCCTTGGCAGACATCGTTGAGGAGAGAAAAACAGGACTTAAAAATGAGAAAAGGAGAAAGGGGTATGAAAAACGACAGTGTGGTTGAAGTAAAAAAAAAAAAGTCAAATAGGAGCCCAGATCTGAAACAAAAAGATGTATGGCCTGCTTCTTGTTTCAGGAAAACAAAGTGAAAATGTACTTCCTGTAAAATGGAGACTGTTTACTTGACCTCAGGGCCTGAGAGGTCCAAAAGTACTACTGTAGCACTGACCAACTCTGCCTTCAGACTCAAAAACCCTGTCAGCGGTGTACTGGAAACAGGAGAATTTATTGAGACTCACATGGCATTTCATTTTTTTTCTACTAGTAGGATATTACATTGTGAAGATTAATGGAGTGAATGTTTTCAGGCCCTCTAGGCCAGAGAACTTTTTTTAGGCCATCCCAAAGACTCCAAGGATTCATGCAAAAAGATACTTGAAATAATAATTCTTTAAAAAAGAGAGAGAGATAAAGACCTTTATATATCAAGGAAGCATTGTATTGGTCCAAAAGTGGCAGCAAATATTAACAATAGTAAAAACAGCTATAAATTGTTATAGTTTAGAATATTTGAAGTATAACTATATTAAGCAATATATGGGTTGTTGATTTCCCAGTACTGGGTTGGGGCAACCCCTGATAAATACGGGACTAAGCCGAAGGAAAATTAATGTATCAATTAATGGGTTGTTGACATGATGTTGCATTTAGGCCTGTTACAATAATTAATATATCGACTTATCGTGCAATACTTGAAGATGACCACAATTATTTTTGCCGTTGCAATATACGTATATTTACAAATTCACAAATAACGTTAAAGCTATTTTACAATGATTCTACCTCACTGTTTTAGGTTAATAATTGGGCATTTACCTAATAGAACATTTAATAGTATATATAATAGCACATTTACCCTTTTAACGTCAAATTGTTTAAATTTAAATCTAATTAAATACAGAATCTAAATAACTTAAGCAATTATTTTAAGTTTATTAAAGTGTTTATGGCTATTTGCATTATTATGCTGTTATGCCGATTTTGACTCGCCGCCAGGTTTTGAGAAACCGGCGACAAATGCCTGAAATCGCAGAAGAATCGGTGTTTGTTCAATATCAACAGTGTGAACTATCTGAGAGAATTGCCGATGAGTCGCCGACACCCGTCAGATATTTGGCATGCTAAATATCTGGAGCTGTCGGCGATTCAACATCATGCCGTGTGAAATGTGTTCTGATTGAAAATAACACCAGTGATTATCTACAGTCAATGAGAGAGCAGTATGCATTAGTACGGGTATCTGCAGGCCAGGAGGAGGTTGGAAGTTAAAAGGGCTTCTTTTTTGTCTGTTTGGACCCAAGAAATGAAGGAAAAGCTAGTGGAAATTTGGCAGGAGCACCCGTGTCTGTTTGACGTGTCATCTGAGCAAAACCACAACCGAGTCAAAAAAAAAAAAAAAAAAGGATGAGAAATTGCTAATTCCCTTCAAAACCCAGGTGACCCACTTTCTACCCCACTTAAGGCTTCTTTCTCCTTATGTAATTAATAACAAAATATATACCTCATGTTGTTTCCGTGTCACTTCTCGCGTGTGTTTGGTTGTGAGACATAGTTTGCGGACCGAGACAACGTTGTCGTCGATTCTTCCTATTGTAAAGTCATGCACTGTGAAACCCCCTGTAGCCGATCCATTTTGCAGTGTAGACAGCAACAGCAAGAAACAGCAACAGAATACTACCCTAGATAGTCATGCAGTGTGAAAACATCTGTGATGTGACTACTTTGAAAATCGTGCAGTCTGAACTCGTCATTTTATAATCATTCTATAATCAGTGGCATAAAATAATCGCAAAATGACAATATTGCTTATCACAACAATATCACAAAATATTGACAATATATCACGACTAAAATTCTTTATCGCGATATTCCATGACAATGACAAAACGAATATAATTAATATTGTCATCATTTAAAATGCAGTACACATTTTTTTGTCTCCCATGGACCTCTTGTAACAAAAATGGCTGTATACGTATTATGATTTTTTTTTTTTACATTTGGCAATTTTTTACATTTTTAAGCCAAAAACTGCCCTATGGTGTGACTGTCTCAAGCATAGTTCACTAAATGACTCTTATAAATTAAAAAGAAAATGGTAAAATCATTCATAAACACCTCAGCCTTAAGTTTACAAGTAGCTATTTTATTAAATCGTAATAATTTTGTCACGTATATAAATCTTACATAGGGCAAGGCAATTAATCAAAAACAAATTGAAATCGACATTCAGATTCTATAATCGATCTAATTTTTCCAGGTCAATGTTTTTGTTAACTTTTCCTACAGCGTGTGGGGTCACGTAACCCGTTTATGCGTCGAAGGCATGCATATGGTGCAACGCAGCCTTTGCGCGGATGCATACCCCTTGCTGTAAAAAAAAAAATGTAACTACATGTTGCGACGACGCGTAGAGCAAGCTCTGTGATTGGACAGCTTGATATTGGTGATGAGTGTGGGCGGTGTAGAGAGCCGCGAGCCTGTTGGAGTGAGTGTTTACAATTGTCAAGTCCCACTGTCGAGCTCCAGTTGGAAACTCTTGTTTTGTGTTTACCTTATGATTAAAGTGGTTACACGTCTGCCGGTTCCAGCCTCTGAATGAGCGAGTTTTAGCTACTTGTACAGTAAGGTAGCGTTCAGAAAAACAAAACCCCCTCTTTGCAGCCACTTCTGATCTCTGGTTGTTATTTATTTTCACTTTTTCATAAGAAAAAAAGTGACTGTTGGTTTTAGGCAATGTGTGTTTTAATTTCAGTTGTTCAACTTTGATGTTCAATAAATAATCATTGATGGTATATATTGTGTGTTTCCTTCAATTATTTTAAAATCAAGTAATGCATCCTTCATTCCAAAATCTCTTGTAATATGTGAGCATATTTACTGTATGAAACCTGTCAGTGAACTATGAGGGCCAAAAAATAAAATTAAATAAATAAATAAAAACTAAATAATCGTTCATTAATTGTAATATAGTTAAAATGTTCAATTAATTGAGATTTTGATTAAGCCAAATCGCCAAGCCCTAATAAACTACATAAATATAACCGATTTTCTTTTAAAAACATAATAATATTTTACTGCCTTTTTTGAACATTCCACAAATACATTTATAAAAACAAAAACTGACCTTTAGCCTGAATGACTGTTTGATTTAATTTTTGTAAAATCATTTGTCGATTTGTCATTTCCCAGGTTTGTAAAACACACATTTATTCACTGATAAGGTTTTCACATGACTGTAAAACATAGTTCAGATATTATGCAATAACCTTGTGATACATGCTCAAGTGGTTTGGTTCATTTTGTTCATTATAAGCTTCTTTCTCTCTAGTTATTCCTTACCAAGAGTGTTATTTTTTTAAATACTGCTAGTACAACAATATAAAAGAGCAACGATGCATGTGTTTCATCATCATTAGCCACCACAGATAACAAACGCAGTCGCAGAAACATTTTTGCACAAGTATTTTCTGGTTGTACAGCCATTCATCATTAAACAGTACACAATACACCATTAATTGAGACATCACCAAATTAGAAAGTCGGGGGCTTAGAGAAAACCCAGAAAATTCCCAGTGGTAATTATGACAATGCGCTGCTGTTATCAAGCCGCCTTTACAGTGAGGACATTATCTGAATGAAACAGTCATTTCCACTGATGTGCTTTTGCAGTAAAAAGCAGACGTGAGGTGAGGGAGTGTGAGGCGCTGCAAAGATTTAGTATTCAGCAGGGAGCCCTCATAAGTAGATGACAAGGCAAATTTGATAAGACTGTCTATAACTACCTAGTCAGCAGCAGAGAGTTCACACAGAAGGAAGAACGGGATAAGCGTCTTTAGAACTTAAATTCATTTTCAACATGCAGCGTTGCATTTACACGTCACTAAACTGTCTCCTCCTTGCGCAAAATCCTGATAATCTAATTCAATTCAGTTGTTTTGTGAAATTTTTGCATGTGATTTCAAGGAAAACGCTGCAGGCGTTAGGAACCATTTGCATGTAAATGTGAGCAGCTAGCTAGATTCAAGCATAACATTACAAAAATAAAAATAAAAAAGCTAATTAAAAACAATTAGACATAATATACTAGTAAATAATACTGAAATACCACAGCTTTGAAGCACTTTAGTTAATAATAGTAATAAAAAACAAGCTGCATTAATTACACTACAAACTACATGCTAATTCAATTAACAAAAGTATTTATTGCTTTATCTTCCATTCTGGTGACCTTTACAGAAGCTGATTTTGTTTGATGAAAAGATATAATCTAAAATTAGACAAATGTTAACTAAAGATTCAGTAACGCAAACAAATGTGATGGTATTGCAATGCATTCATGGACACACAAAAGCACATTACGCAAGCGACAGCTCAGACCGGAAGCCACAATTTGGCCTGTTTACAGGCAGCTTACAAGAAAGACCTGGAAACACAGCAACGGTCTCATAATACATGCCAAACATTCAATATCAACACAGAGAGTTCATTAGGAAACACAACCCTCAGGCAAATGTGTGAGCGCTCAGACTAATGACTGATTCAACAACGCTCATTATCCGACTTTGATAGGACACAAAACAAGAAATCGACACAGTGAGTGACCGATACCTTGTCGGTCTTTGGGATGAGTTTTCTGAAGCTGATCAAGTAATAGTCATTTGAGAATTGCTTATTAGTCAGTTTATCAATGTGTGAAATAGCCTGAAATATTTCCAAATGCAAAAACTGATGACTGGAAGGATGGACAGACATTGGTACTGAACAGAAGAATTATGATAAAATGGTACATGGATGGATATATGGGCATAAAAAAAAAATTAAAAAAAGGAACAAACAAATTGGGTATAGAATGCTAACAGAATACAAGATGGACATTGGATGGACGGACGAACATACAATGGATGGATGGACAATGGACAGACAGACAATGGATGGATGAATGGACAATGGACGAATGGACAGAAACAATGGATGGATGGACGGACAATACATGGATGGTTGGATGGATGAACGGACAATACATGGATGGTTGAATGGATGGACAGACAATACATGGATGGTTGGATGGATGGACAGACAATACATGGATGGTTGGATGGATGGACGGACAGTACATGGATGGTTGGATGGATGGACGGACAATACATGGATGGTTGGATGGATGGACGGACAATACATGGATGGTTGGATGGATGAACGGACAGTACATGGATGGTTGGATGGATGGGCGGACAGTACATGGATGGTTGGATGGATGGATGGACGGACAATACATGGATGGTTGGATGGATGGACGGACGGACGATACATGGATGGTTGAATGGATGGAAGGACGATACATGGATGGATGGTTGAATGGATGGACGGACGATACATGGATGGTTGGATGGACGATACATGGATGGTTGGATGGATGGACGGACGATACATGGATGGTTGGATGGATGGACAATGGATGGATGGATGGACAATGGATGAATGAATGGATAGAAATTGGATGGATGGATAAACAATGGATGGATGCACAATACATGGATGGTTGGATGTATGGATGAATGAATGAATGGACACTAAACGGATGGACGGATGGACAAATGGATGGATGGACGATACATGGATGAACAGATGGATGGCTTAGGAATGTAAGATGGAAAACATAGATGTAGAGATAAAAAATAAAAATATGAATGGTTGGCTGTATGGATGGTTGGATGAATAGATGGAAGAATGCTTGCAAAATGATATATGGAAGAAAATATACCGATTTTAATACAGTACAGTGCTCAGCATAAATGAGTACATCCCATTAAAAAAAAAAAAAAAAGAATTATATATTTTTGTCCATTTCTCAGTGAATATAGGTCATACATTTTCATAGATTTGAACAAAACTAATTTATTTAACAGATCTATTTATTAAAATAATATTTTAGAAACCAAACATGTAGAAAGAGAATACATTTAAAATTCATGCAAAATAATGTATATATAGATCAGCGCCAGTGTTTCCCCTAGGTTTGCAGTGTTGGGGGGGGGGGGGGGGGGGCTGAGGGGGATTGGGGGTGCGGAGGAGTCATGGTGTTCATTTTTTTCTTTTAATGACGGCAGTAAAAAAAAAAAAAAAAAAAAAAAAAAACTTAATCATTTGAAAATTTAAAATTAACATTTATTTTAATATTTATTTTATCCACAAAGTGTGCAGCTTTTGTCACTGCAGTGTATCTTAATGGGCTTACATTACAAGGGCTATACTAGTACATTGATATCAGTATACTTACTAAATAAAGTATACTTTTATACTTGACCTTTACTTAAGTATACTTCTTTTTCCTAAGGGTGTATTTACTGACTTACTTACTAAGATCCGTCTTGTACAGCCAGGGAGAGTATTGCCATTCTGACAGCCAAGTTGGGTCAAAGCTAGGGATGCTCCGATCAGGAGTTTTGCAGCTGATACTGAGTACCAATTCCTTGTCATGGTGATTGGCTGATATCAAGTACCGATTCTAATGCCGCAAGCTTTATAATGCATTGAGCACATTTCCCCTCTAAGTATGAACCTTAAGAGAAGATCTTGCCTTACCTAAGAGAATAAATCAAGGATGCAGCATATAATCCTTTAAACGCATCTCTTATAACCATTTAGGTGTGAACGTGTCATGGCCAGAAGCAGCTTTACAGAAAATAATTCATCCATTCATTTTACTCTAGCTTTAGTCCCTTATTTAGCAGGGGTTTGCCACAGCGGAATGAACCGCCAAAGAAAATAATAAAACACAGATATAAAAATTAGGAAGAATTACAATGCAATTTGGAAACATTGCACATGATAAGAAGAATTCAACATGTCTCAATCAAGAAAGAAGTTAAAATGAACACCTATAAATCTAATAATGAAATAACGAAATAGGCATATAAACTACTGTTTATAGCAATAACTGTATTACAAGAATTTATATTATTAAATATTCATGTTAAAAATAAATGTAATTTTATTTATCTAATAATTTCAGCCAGCTTTTAGTGACCTTGCAATACTGTCAAAACAGAACTTTCAGTTGTTATATGTAAAAAGGCCTAAACACATGCAGGACCATTCAAATATTTTGCTCATCTCCAACTATTGACAGCAGATCCCTCAATGAGAGAGAGAGGGGATTTGCACTCGCCATATCTTTACTGCTCTATTCATTTAACCGAAGAAATGTAATGCTTAGACCAGGAGTGCTCAACCCTGTTCCTGGCGATCGACCTTCCAGCTGATTTCAGCTCCAACCCTGATCAAACACACCTGAACCAAATATTTAGAACGTGAGGAGCACTTGATAATTACAGGCAGGTGTGTTTGATAAGGGCTGCAACTGAAAACTGCAGGAAGGTCGATCGCCAGGAATAGGGCTGAGCACCCCTGGCTTATACCATCACTGTGCCTCTCGCCATCTGTTCTCCTGTTCATTCACTCTCACCGCCATGATTTCCGGGTATTTTAACTAATTTTGGGGATCACGGGGCCGGTATAAATTTGCGGGAGACTCGCTGAGTTTCCGGGAGAGGTCATAACGGTTGGATGAGACGCTAGATAGAAGTGAATGCATCCCATCAGCTCAAAACAGTGAAAATACAATGGCTGCAGTTGCATCAAAAAGAGCATCTCTCGCGCGAGTCGTGCCAATAAACTAAAAGGAGGTCCCATCCCATCTGTATATATTTTAGCTGCTGTCACTGTGACGCGAGCACATTGATCGCCCCCACACATCATTTACCTGTGTTGTGGCTGTAGGCTATGCGTATACTTTTTTTCAACATTTCTAAACATAATAGTTTTAATAACTCATCTCTAATAACTGATTTATTTTATCTTTGCCATGATGACAGTAAATAATATTTGACTAGATATTTTTCAAGACACTTTTACACAGCTTAGTGACATTTAAAGGTTTAACTAGGGTAATTAGGTTAACTAGGCAGGTTAGGGAAATTAAGCAAGTTATTGTATAACAATGGTTTGTTCTGTAGACTAATCGAAAAATGATATAGCTTAAAGGGACTAATAATTTTGACCTTAAAATGTTTTTTTTTTTTTTTTTTTTTTTTAAACTGCTTTTATTCTAGCCAAAATAAAACAAACAAGACTTTCTCCAGAGAAAAAAATATTATCAGACATACTGTGAAAACTGCCTGGCTCTGTTAAACATCATTTGAGAAATATAAAAAAATAAAAATAAAAGGGGGCTACTAAGACTTCTACTGTATATAATAAATGACATAAAATATATTTATATTTCACTTCATTTAAAAAAAATCATCCCAATCAATCTAAATTAATGAAATAGTTACTAAATTGAGCTATTTAGGTCATCTGGTGAAATCATATTTATATCGTAGAGAAAAGAAATATCGCAGTGTCAAATTTTTCCAATATCATGCAGCCATAATATAGAAAATATTCATTTAAAAGAGAGATTTTGAGGGTGTACTCATATATACTGAGCACTGCATACTCACCAATTAATAAAAGCAAATATCAATATTCATATTTGGTTTAAAAGATTTAGATTATTCATAAAACATTCTAATACTAACCTAATTATGTAGGACTTAATTGTGTTTTAACCTCGTTTTCAGATAATCATCACAGATGCAATTGGAAGAATAAAAATGAAAATTAATCAAATGTTGACTAACAGCTCAGTTACATTCAACTTCAAATAAAACTTGATAAGCATTTTCATATAAATTCCTCATAAATCTCTTTAATTAAAAAACAAAAAATAGCCATGTTGAAAAATTCAAGAAAATGAACATCCCTAAGCTGGATCTGAGGCTGAATCCTCCAAATGGAGCACAGGCACAATACTGTAATTAGCTGAGGCAGTTTCGAATCTGTCATGCCTGTAATTTCACTTCCCCTTACGGCACCAGAAATGGTACTGAAAACAGCAATAGTAATGCCACTCTAACAGCATATCTTAAAACGTGAGAACCAAATTATGCTAGCATTGCAAGGCTACGGGGTTCAGGGTGAAAATGTAGTCATCGACATAACTGCTCATTTCTGAAATGACAGTCATGCTGCACTGAAACAGAAGATGAAATGTCTTCTCTGACAGGCCTAGAGGCTGAAGCAGTCAGGAGCTTGATGTCAATCAGCGGGTGTGATAAGACTGAAGTCCACTACGTAATCACATGCTACAGCAGTAAACCAAAGCAAAACATGTTTTTTCCTTTGGCAGGCATTAAAAGTGGAGCTGATCGTGACAAAAACAATTTAACTTTTAAATCCATTCAAATCACTCCGTTTATCAGTTCTTTCTAAATTTAAGAGTGCTTTCACACCTGTGGATCGATTATTTTGTTCCGAAACAGGAATTCAAATTGTTACAATGTTGCTCTTTGTTCTGGGTGCGGTTCGCTTTCACACGGCAAAGTTTCTAAACAGACCAAAATAGCTAAAACAAGTCACGTGCGAGTAAACTCTCCTCACACTGGTCAGAGTTCCACGGTTTATTTTGCAGAGTCTCACTCAGCTGTCATGTGTCCTTATTTTAATTTATGGCGATGACCAATGGAACATTATAAGCGAAAAGCTGCGCTTTAATTTTGAACGGTGACACCCACAGACATCGTCACTAGATATAAATCAGAAAGGTGAGACTTTCTCATACATAGCTGGCCTATGCATTATAGGCTTTACATTATAGAGAGACATAACAGATAAACCAAGACTGCTGTTTGGTCAATTTCCCTAACGGATAAACGGCTCTCGTTAATAGCTAACATGCTTTCACTTTCGTATTTGACATGAAACGCATCCCACCCTACTCATAATTCTCATTCATATAGCCATATATACCTATTACATAGGCATAATATTCTGTAGGGGTGTGAAGAGATGCCAACTCCACGAGACGAGACGAGATTGGGTTCACGAGAACGAGACGAGATGAGATTTTTACACTATTTTTAAGAAATCCTCAATGATGAAATCTATGAATGGAAAATAGTCTTTTATTCAACTGGGGGAAAAAAAAAAAACAAATTGCAAAACTATTTAGGTGCTTTCTTTAAATCAACTTGTAATGAATGTTATTTTACTTCTATTTTAATGAATTATACGCAGTAATAGACATGCAAACACTGATAAATATTTTGCTAATAGCCTATGTGAATGGAAAACTCTTTTATATATAATTTTAAATATTAGCTAAATATTTGCTTTTTTTTTCTTTTCTTTTTTTTAATAGTCTATAATAAATTACCATTCGTTTTGGCTTTTAACGAATTATTAAACAGATTATTAATAACTTATCAAAGAACATTTTACTAAGCTCAGTGAAATGTTTTGTATGTAGGCTAATATTAGAGCCATGGCTGCGGCGCGTCGGCATTAGTCTAAACGAAATTGTTTCTATTATCAGACAAACGATAAACACATATCCCAAGCCCAACATTATGTTAGATTTTAGCAAATACAGAGGTGAAACTGTTAATGACTACTTTTGTGATGATGATCAGACCTGAAGCCGCGGCGCGCTCTACTGAAAAAACAAAACATGGATAAATGCACCGCATAGAAACAGTCACGCGCAGACGGTGAGACCTCCATCCGCCTCCCGTCTGAAAGGACTTTAATGCATGCATCCTTGTTTCTTCTGTGCGAAGATAAATATAATTTCATTTGCTTTCATCCATTTATATTATATGCATTTTGCAGCAGTCCCGCTGATAACGGCATGGAACCATCGAACCACCCGAAGTCACCATCAAATCCTGTCCCGCGGACCCGCGCTGCACTGTTGCAGAGTCTTTTAGCTGTAAGAGTGCGGTGATCTGCATTGGTTTGAATTATTTTCTGAGATAAAACATAATGCAAATGAAGTAGATTATTAAATAAGTTTTAAAAAAGCAGCCGAAAGTTTAGACCTATTCAATACGTTTACAAGCGGTTAAATAAATGAGCAAATTAGAAACATAACACTGCCGCGGCCATATATCGTGTCGGCGATCTCACAGGGGGACTATATGGCAATCTGAAAATGTCTTATATTGCCCAACACTAGCCGTGAGATAGCATTGGTCTGTCATAGCCTGAATGGTTTGTTCTTCACTGAAGCTTTAACAGAAGCGTGTGCCGCATGTTCACCTCTGACGCATCGAGCCTGTAGCCTAGTTTGGGTTTTTTTACATATAATGTTGATTACTTAAAATGTCTTATCTTTTATTTTTATAGTTTATATCTATAAAATAAATGCTTAGCTTATTTCGTTGTGATGATTAAGCAAGAATCATAATGCATTGCATATTCGGCTCATTCTTCAGTAGCCTAGATTCCTATGTATTTTATAAACATATGGTTTATAAGGATTAACGATTAATCGATTGATTGATCGTTAATTTAAATGATCATCGATCACGGGATTTTGTAGAAACTGACATCCCTAATATATATATATATATATATATATATATATATATATATATATATATATATATATATATATATATATATATATATATATATATATATATATATATATATATATATATATATACAGCAGCTTTAGGGATAAAGTAGAGTTTCTTTGCGTTTCTCTCAGTGTTTCTTTTATATAAACTATAGAAATCAATGATTCTGGAGGTGCATTAAGGAAGTATTAAGATTTGTGTAGATTTGTGTATATATTTACACAAAAACAATAAAAGAAACGCAACAAAATATGCCACAAATTTTGCAAAAACTCACCACATAATCAAGCAATTTAGTCACAAAAAGGTATTATTATATTGTTATTGTTATTATTATTATTATTATTAGTTTTAATCAAGTTCAAACAAATTTAGCTAAATGCTGGCTAATAGATCATCCAGTAATATTATCTTTTTTTATTTACAATAAGTTTGCACATCCCTGGAAAAAACAAGCTGTAAACATCTGTCAAACATGCAGTCTCACATCAATACACTTGTTGAGCATGAGCAGTTCAAATCCAGATTTAGAAAGCAGATTTGCTTAACTTCATAATTGCAAAGGGCTCATAAAACTCCTTGCATGAACCGTAAACTTTTAAATAACAGTCTGATTTTTAACCAATCATCGCTTTATAAACACGAAAGGTCAGCAGATAACTCTTACATTTAATATCATCTATTTGATCAGTATACTGTCTACAAACACCATATCTAAGAGAATATCACTCCCTTCAAACAACATAGTAGTCATACTTTATTTAAGCAAAGACCTCCAGAACGCTCGGGGAATGAAAGGTTATTGTAGTCCCAAGAATATCAAAGTCACATCAAGAGAATCAGGAGAGCCAGGAGATTTTACAGCAGAACTGAATCGGTCTGTGATCTATAATGCATCTGTCTGGCAACCAATCCTCAGAAGAAGTTTAGGTCATTCAACATGACAAGCATCCAAAAGATGACATTAAAAAAAATTCAATAGAGCCGAAGCAGACCATTCATACAAGACACTAAGGGAAAATAAATACAGTATCTTTGTACTGGCATCCTCTTACTGTTCTAAAATCAGTTATAAAATAACTGAAAGTTAACACTGTACCAGACAATTAAGTTTAATGAATTCGATAAATAAAAATATCTAACTAATTTAATAACGGACACTGAAAAAAAAAAATTACATAGCTATTTAAATTGCATTTAAATGTTTTAAATCAGCATTTCTACTCAATGTAGACATTTTAATACTTAATTAAATAGTAGCAAACCTTATTTCTAGAGATGAACATGAAGTGAAAAATATGGGCCAAAACTAAAATTTTAATTTCTAGATGAACTTGGCCAAAAACTGAAACCAAAAATGAATGGAAAAAAAATAAATGTAAAATACACACGCCAATGAATTAAATCGCATTTCATTGAGAGCAAAATTTTTGACAGTGAAAGAGACACTGTAGCACTATTGCAAGTGTCAGGAACAAGAATCCTAAATAGAAATGTCCCATTGCCAGCAAATACAAATTTCGGCCAATAGTTTAAGGCAGGGGTGTCCAAACTCGGTCCTGGAGGGCCAGTGTCCTAAGTAGTTTAGCTCCAACTTGCTTCAACACACGTGCCTGGACATTTCTAGTATACCTACAAAGAGCTTGATTAGCTGGTTCAGGTGTGTTTAATTGGGGTTGGAACTAAAATATGTAGGACACCCCTGTAGGCCCATATGTAGGCCCTCCAGGACTGAGTTTGGACACCCCTGGTTAAAGGCAATTCAAAGCATCCCAATGTATTTATTTAGACAGATTTATAAAATAAAAAAAATAAATAAAAAAAGAAAGAAAAGTAGACTAACTACCTAACTAAATGCATAAATAACAATATTTAATGGAAAATATACATACTAATGTGCATGTAATGTAGTGTAGTGCATATAGTTAGTGAACAATGCTCCTCTCTAAATTCTGACTGAAATCTGGACATTGCTCTCCTGTGATATTATGTGACACTTTTTACAACCTGGTTTATTGTCATTTCTCCTGTTGTTAAAACACTTAATGAACACAACATTTTATCTGAGTATTTTTTAACACACCTAATTTCTGACATAATTTCTGCTGAATATTTTGACAAATCAAAAATAAATAAAAATAAATAAATATAAATATAAATTCATTGATTCATTCATTCATTCATTCATTAATAAAAAGTAAATTAATTCAAATAAATAAATAAAAAATAAACAGATATAAATTAATTAAAATAAAATTAATTGATTAAAATAAACAAATAAATAAATAAATACAGTTGAAGTCAAAATTATTAGCCCTCCTGTTAGTTCTAATATTTCCCAAACTATGTTTAAAAGACTAAGGAATTTGTATTGTCATTTCTCCTGTTGTTAAAACACTTACAGAGCACAACATTGTATTTGAGTATTTTTTAACACACCAAAATAATTTCTGCTGAATATTTTGACAAATTAAAAATAAATAAATAAATAAAAATAAATAAATAAATATAAATATAAATTTATTGAATCATTAATTCATTCATTTAATAAAAAGTAAATTAATTAAAATAAATAAATAAATAAAAATAAACAAATATAAATTAATTAAAACAAAATTAATTGATTAAAATAAATAAATAAATACAGTTGAAGTCAAAATTATTAGCCCTCCTTGTGAGTTCTAATATTTCCCAAACTATGTTTAAAAGAGTAAAGAATTTGTATTGTCATTTCTCCTGTTGTTAAAACACTTACTGAGCACAATATTAAATTTGAGTATTTTTTAACACACCAAAATAATTTCTGCTGTATATTTTGACAAATCAAAATTAAATAAATCAAAATTAAATAATTTTGATGTGTTAAAAAATACTCAAATAAAATGTTGTGCTCAGTAAGTGTTTTAACAACAGAATGAATTATATTTAGAAATTATATATATATATATATATATATTTTTTTTTTTTCATTCATTCATTAAAATAAACAAATTAAAATAAATATAAATAAACAAATATAAATTAATTAATAAAAATAAAATTAATTGATTAAAATAAATAAATAAATAAATAAATGAATACAGTTGAAGTCAAAATTATTAGCCCTCCTGTGATTTCTAATATTTCCCAAACTATGTATTAAAGAGAAAGTAATTTTTTACAGTACAGTGGTCCCACACTGCGGGGGTTACGTTCTAAAAATAACCCGCAATAGGTGAACGAAGTAGTCGGCTTTATTTTTTACAATTATTATAGATGTTTTAAGGCTATAAAATCCCTCACCACACTCTTTATACACTTTTCTCAGACAGGCGTTAACGTTTTCACACTTTTCTCTCGTTTAAACACTCATCTACCTAACTTCTACCTTCCTTTAGAATGTCCAGAAGTCCAACTTTATCTGGGTTTGTTGGGGAGAAAACTTGCAAACAGTACAGCACTAAAGAGTAACACTGTTAGCGATTGAAGATTAATATAAATTTAGCAAGCTGAAGGCATTCTGATTCTGTACTGCACAGGAGACACGGCACGAAGGAGATTGATTGACAATAGTCAACAAAGAAAGAATAGATCAGTCTATGCTTAATCTCAGAAGATTTTTGCTTCAGTTAAATTAACAGTAACCAAGAATGCCTCTCACATCTTTCCTGGCATGCTACATTTGCATTTCCCCCATGCTACTACTCCATGTGACACAGCAGTAGCACACTATCAGCATGCGAGAGCCAATCACTTACTGCCAAGTGAAGCTCCACAGGTTAATGACCCGCTGTATGCATAACTGTGTGCATAAGCAAAACTCCCAAACAAGACACCATGAAAGACAATAACTCTATTTCAGAAGTGAAACAGCAACAGCTCACACCCGATCACACGAGAAGCACCTGTAGACAGCATGCCGGAGAGCAGGTGCGGCTCAAGTGGGTGGACAGGGACATGTGTCTTTCTGGCAAAGGAGCTACGGTCGGCTAGCCTGGCCCACTCTACCACACAGCCTCGCTATCTCCTTCTCAAGCATACAGAGCCATTGATCCCCTGCCAAAAAGCACTCTCCAGAGACAACCCGGTCCCACAGCTGAAAACAGGGAGGCAGAGTTAAGTTACAGCCATTTGCGTGGCTCTCCGAATAAGAGTGGAGCTGTGGCAGTCGGCCAGTGGCACGACATGAGGTGCGTCCTCCTCTGGTACCAAAGCTATTCAATGCGTTCCAACATAGCGCTTTCTCAAATTGTAGCATGAATGGACAAATTTATGTCTGAAAAGAAGCGTGGTATCTTGGGATGCTCTCGAACTCTCTTGAGTGTGGCGAATGGGGAAAAAAATATACACTTCTTGGTGTGTAAATGCAGACAGTTTACACTTGAGTTTACGCAACAAAATTGGAAAGGAAATAGATATATTTTTTATGCATTTCTGTAGTTTGTTTAAATGACAACAGTGCTTTGGGAGCCTGCAAACTTTTGAAATTGAGATTCAAAGTTTGGCAATGCTAAATATATCCTTGCTCCAAGTTTTTCGAAAGTACATTAAGATTTTTTTGTCACCGCATCCCAAGTGTAAAGTGTTTTCCAGTGCTAGCAGAAGTTTCTCCAGTATGTAGAAGGTCTTTTGTATGCATGCCAAGTAGATATATGCCAATATTCAATACGGTGCAGGGCTCGAAATTGCGACTGTTTTGGTCACATATGCGCCCAGAATTTTTATCTATGCGAACTCAAAATATATTTGGGAGCATTTGTGTGAATGCATTAAATTGTAGCCATGCGACCGGTTTTCAATGAAAAATGTTTACGTCATGCGCAGATTTAGGAGACAATCATGCAGAATGCATGTTTGCACCTAAAACGTGAAACGTAGCACTCGGGAATAGTTTAAAACAGTTTGTTTTAAAGAGTCAACTTTCTACAGAAGGGTTGGGCGATGTTGACCAATTTGGCATTGTACGATGTCTAATGTGAAACATCGCGATGGACGATGGCATTGTTGTCGTAAGGGGGGGGGGGGGGGGGGGGGGGGAGATTAAATATCAAATAATTAATAACGAATTAATAAATTGTAGCCTACCGTTTTCACTACCTGACCCACATGGTCTTTGCTTTACCCATAACCAAACCATAAATAAATAAATTTACACACAAATTACCACCTGTCAATCACTTTTTTTTCCACGGGACTCTGGCATGAATAGGTACAGTGATTTGTGTTGTTATAATGGCTTTTTCCCACAGCTGGTGGAGGAGACAAGAGTTCGTTTGGAGTTCACTGTAATTTGTATTGTGATTGATGATAACTTCCTTATTTTATTATTATTATTATGAGGAAATAATAACAAGTAAAGATGTTAGGGCTCGAACGTTTTGGTCGCATATGCAGCCGAAATTTTATGCGACCTAAAATATATTTGGAAGCATTTGTGCTAGTGCATAAATTGTTGCCGTGCGACCTGTTTTCACTGCAAAATCCTCACCGCGTGCGTAGATTTAGGAGACATTTATGCAGAATGCATCTTTGCACCTAAAAACGACAAACGCATCGCTCAGGAAGAGATTAAAACAGTTGTTATGTGAACTTGCTGAAGTAAAAAAAAGCCTGGAATGCTTGCCCCGCCTTTGTGCTCTTCTTATTGGCCCATTGCTCTAGAACTGAACGGGAATGGATTGGTTAATATCAGCTGTCAATCACTCAGTCAATGCCTTCTGCCTTCACATGACAGGAGCAACAACCGCGGAAATGTGACGCACTGAAGATGAGAGAATGAAAATAACAGATTTAGTTTTAGAAACCACCTAAAGTCATTAATAATGGCACATCTTATTAGTGATCATGTGCTGAATGTTAATCCACCATTTACACTTTTAAAAGAGTGGATAAAAGACTTCAAGTGGCTTCAAGTCCGCTATGAAAATAACTAAAGTCATTCACTGTAGAGTCTGTGGGACGGGGTTTGCAGGTAACAGCGTTTGCCACTGAATCTAGACATTGTAAGCGCGAGAGGTACTGTATAATCTTTCATTTAATCCTCACGATGCTGTCAGCCGTGCAAGCGGCAGCTATATGTAAAATTTAACACAGCTCATGAAAAGACCGTTATTGCTATTAAGATGACATGCAAATAATAAGTTATATATCAATATAAATGTGGGGCGGGGCGATGGATCACGATGCCGGCTCAGCATCGTGAAGTTTATCGGCCATCGGTGATGGAAGATGGCATCGTCTATCGGCCCAACCCTATTCTACAGTAAACAAATCCCGCAATGCTTGCCCCGCCTTCAAGCTCTTCTGATTGGCACACTTCTCTAGAACTGAATGCAAATGGATTGGTTAATAACAGCTGTCAATCATTCAGTCAATACTTTCTGCCTTCAGGTGACGGGGTAACAGGAAAAGCCACGAAAATGTAAAGCGCTGAAGATGAGAGAACGAAAACAACACTGGCAGATTTTGTTTTAGAAACCACCTTAAGTTACAAACAATGGCACGTCTAATTAGTGATACACTTTTCGAAGAGTGGATAAGACTCCTAAAGCCATTTACTGTAAAGTCTGTGAGACGGAGTTTGCATGTAACAGTGTTTGCCAGGGAATCTACACATTTTAAGCGCGAGAGGTTCTATTTAATCCATCACATCACAACATCACAGTTATTAGTGTTAACTCAGTTCACATATTTTTGCTGTAAAATGATAGTGTGACAGTAAAAAATAATACTGAACGATTCACAGTTTCAAACAGATACTTGTTTTTTTTTAAACTACACTGTAAAAAACAAATCCGTAAAATTTACGGTAAAAAACCGGCAGCTTTTACAAACCGTAAAAGTAATTTCTCATTTTTACAGTAAATTGCCGTATTTCATTAATTTATAGAGGTAATATGTCTGTATTTTAAATTAACAACATCTACACATCTTTTGTTACACAGATAAACACAATAACACAGCCATATGCAGGTGGTGATGAGAAAGTACATACATAATGAACCAATGCTCATCACAAACAACTTTTCCCACAATCAGAAAAGTGTATCAGTGAGAAGAAGGTGCTCAGTGTCATTCACACAGCTACTAAACACCAGTATGGTAACACGCATAAAACTAAAGTCATGACATAAACATTGTTTATCAACATTAGATGTAACATAACTCACTAATATACATTACTGATGGGGAAACAACTAAAAAGATCCATATTAATGTCAACAAAAAGCATAAAAAGTGATGTGCCATGCAGGGAATTCTGGGAAAGTCAATTTACGGTTATTCGCCGTATATATTAAGGAAACATACTGTTAACTAGGTTACGGATTTGTACTGTAGCATTTTTACAGTTTTTTTACCGTTGAAATCACGGCCATTTTTTTACAGTGTATGAGTCATTTCTGCAGTTTCAACAGAACTTCTTCCTTGTTCAGCAGTCAGACAATACTACCCTAATGACAAATCAGCAGAATTTGCTGGAGTATGTCACAGAAAACCAAATGTATAATTTGCAAAGCATCGAAAACGTAGTACATAATTAGTGAGTGTAACTTTTGTGATAGCATATCAGTAGTCTGAAAAGTCAAATGACAGTTCGAGAACTAAGAACCACGCAGTGTAGACAGTGCTGACTTCAGTACTTTTATATTAGATTCAATTCTATCATTTAAAAAACCTCTGAATGTTTATTCCAATATTAAGTGAACTGTTTATTTAATTTGCATGTTTGTTATAAGTCAAGTAATTGGTGTCTTTGCTCAGTTTATTACTGTGTGCTTGTCTTGAATAATTGCTTGAAGCAATATTTAAATAAGGACTGGTTCACTCAAACAAGAAATAGTGTGTCATCATCACTAATGTTGTTCCAAACCTTTTCTTTTTCTTTAAAAGCAAAATAATGTGCTGGATGCTCTTTTTCATGCAATTGCAATGAATGGAAACTGAAAGTAGAAAGCTTTCAAGCTGCAAAACAGAAGCAAAAGCACCATAAAAGTGGGCTGTGCATATCTTTGCACTATTTTCCAATTCTTCTGAAGATATACAGTAAGATAGTGTTGTGCTATTATGAGAAGACCAAAAAAAAATTGAGAGTAAGAAAGATCAGTACAAATTGCGGAGAAAGCATGAAAACTAGAATAAGAATTAGATCAAGAGTAGAATAAGATCAGCACATCCAAATAAAATATCACTCAAAAGAATGATGTCAATGGGAAAAAAAGACAAGGGTCATTCGTGAGGCCAATCTATACCTCATTCAAAGCTATTATTTTGCTTAAAATACAATCAAGTTAAAGTACGATACAGCTTTAAATTGTTTTGTCCACACATTACAATGTATCCTATTTTTGTTTTGTTACCTTTTGTCCACCTAGGTAAAGCTTAACTATACATTTAACTATTATTTTCAGAAGACACACTAAAATGTCATTCAGTGTAACAGTGTACTCATTCATTAATTTTCCTTAGTCTCCTATTGATCAGGGGTCGCCACAGCAGAATAAACTGCCAACTATTCCAGCATATGTTTTATGCAGCGGATGCCCTTCCAGTACTGAGAAACAACCATATACTCTCACGTTCACACACTCATACACTACGGCCAATTTAGTTTATTCAATGCACTTATAGCATGTCTTTGGATTGTGGGGGAAACAAAGCACCTGGAGGAGGAGAACATGCAAACTCCACACAGAAATGCCAACTGGCCCGGCCGGGACTCGAACTAGCAACCTTCTTGCTGTGAGGTGACAGTACTAAACCACTGAGCTATCATGTTGCCCTGTAACAGTTTATATAACAAAAATATTAATTGGCATTTGAAATCTTTATAATTAAACAATATAGTTCAAAAATTATGCTTTACTCATCTGTCAGCAAGAGGGTTTTGTAAGTAAGTGAAAAAAAAAATAGCATACACACAAAGGCAAAAACATAACTAAAATCTCTACATCAGCTCACAATTAAGGCAATAAACCGGCCACCTATCAATAAATAATAATAATAATAATAATAAAAATGAATAAATAAGGGGTGTCATGGTGGTGCAGTGAGTAGCACAATCACCTAATAGCAAGAAGGTCGAAGGCCTCGGCTGGGTCAGTTGGCATTTCTGTGTGGAGTTTGTATGTTCTCCCAGTGTTTGTGTGGGTTTCCTCCGGGTGCTTTGGTTTCCCCCACAAGTCCAAAGACATGCGCTATAGGTGAATTGAATAAGATAAAATGGCCATAGTGTATGTGTGTGAATGCAAGAGTGTATGGGTGTTTCCCAGTGTTGGGTTGTGGCTGGAACGGCATCCTCTGAGTAAAACATATGCTGGATAAGTTGGCGGTTCATTCCACTGTGGCGACCCCTGATTAATAAAGGGACGAAGCCGAAAAAAAAATGAATGAATGAATGAATGAATAAATAAATAAAAAAAATGAAAAATATCTTAAAAAAAAAATGAAAATTTAAAATTAATTAATTTAAAAAAAAGAAAAATTTATAAATAATGAAAAATAAATAAATGAAAAATAAATAAAATCAATAAATCAATCAATTAATTAAATAAAAAAATAAATAAACAAAACAAAAAAAAAGTGTTAGTTGGTTACCACACCAACAGATTTTGAAAATTTCGAAAATTATAGAGAAATAAATATTACAAGTACAGCTGTGAGGATC
This sequence comes from Danio kyathit, assembly GCA_903798195.1. NCBI lineage: Eukaryota > Metazoa > Chordata > Actinopteri > Cypriniformes > Danionidae > Danio > Danio kyathit. The sequence goes on along the minus strand of LR812538.1, from coordinate 46,929,588 downwards.
AAAAATTATTCCACGACTCTCTTCTATTCCACGATTTTAATGTTCTTGCAGCAAGGGAACAATACAGAAGAAACACAAGCGGTTCCATTCTGGTCGCTCAAAGAACAGTCCTTTGAGGCGAGTTTATATACAGTCATAGAAACAGATGATGAAGCGTTGTCTTTAATCATTGGTCTAAACAGTTTGTTTGGTAGAATCCTATTGATCATATAATCAAATCATTGTCAGCATAATATTCCTGCAACTGGAACATTTCAACCATTCAACTGATTGAACTACAGTTGAGCATGTGATTATATCGAGAAGCACACACATTTATAACATTAACTTTGGTTTTATTTAAAAGTATACATGTATAAAAATAATACAAATAGAATATATGGAAATGAATACAATTATTTTATCTAACAACAGCCATAGACTACCAACAATTGTAATTACATTCAGTGGCCAGTGCATACAAACATTTATAAAATCATGTAAACTTGTAACCTACGAGAGTAAATTTCAAAATGACATGAAGTCTACAGAATAAAACCATCACTCCACCAAATAAAGCACCTGTATAGTGCATGTGACCAATATTGTGTCCAACTCTGCATCATTAAACACATTCATTCATTCATTTTCCTTCAGCTTAGTCCCTTATTTATCAGTGGTTGCCACAGTGGAATGAAGTGCCAAGTATTCCAGTAAAGTTTTACATAGCGGATGCCCTTCCAGCCGCAACCCAGTACTGGGAAACACCTATACACTCTCACATTCACACAAATGCTCATATGGCCAATTTGGTTTCTCCAATTCACCATAGCACATGTCTTTGGACTGAAACCCACACCAACACAGGGGAACATGCAAACTCCACATAGAAATGCCAAGTGGCCTTCCTGCTAAGAGGTGACCGTGCTAACCACTGAGCCACCATGCAACCCCTTAGCACATTCAAAAAGCATTAAAAAGGCGTATTATGTTTCGATCGATTGTAATTCTCTACATAAGCCGTAGCCTCCTTCAATTAAAGCAAGGAAAATGTGCTTGCAATTTTCTAAATTAGCCAGAGGCACCAAAAGCGAAGATTTCAACCTTGAATTTACACCACAGTTAAACCTGATGTGTTGTCATAAAATGGAGTTAGACCTGTAGCAGTCAGCTTTCAGGATCTCTGACCCACGAAAAGAAAACCCTCTCAGATTCAGTGAAGGGAAGGAAAAAAAAAATCAATCTTTCTGCTTTATCCTTTTGGCTTCAGGGATGGGGGAGAAAAAAAAAAAAGGACAGACATTCTGAAAGTTTCGTAAAAACCACAAGCAACAGCCAGCACATGACAGACTGCGCCCTACCTCATAGATTTTTCCCCCCCTTTATTTGTATGTCAACCACTAAAACGGCACATATTTTCGTATAAATGCATGGGTGTCAACAGTAATAGATGCTACACTTGTTTGGCTATCCTCAACAGCCCGTAGACAAGAGAGAGACATATTGACATGACCTTTTTATTGGTGATGGAAAACGGAGCAACACGATTTAACCCTCCTCAGCTGACATGTGGCAAAGCAATGAAGACTTTGCGAAAGGCTAATCGATTTTTCCCTCCCTTCCAATACATAATATGAGGCAGTGACATCCATTATTTGTTTAACAGGCTGTGCGAGTGCAATAAAACACCCCGAGTGCAAATATTTAAATGAAATTAACGTCTCGGAACGCTGTAGTAAAAATCGCAGAGTGAACTTTTACCAAATCGGTGTGTCATTGCTTCAAATAACACTTTCTTAATAGATCTGCGCTTTATGGCTTGGGTTGATTTTTTATGGTTCAATGAAAGTGGATTGTGCAAGTCATAAAACCTATTCAAATTTGTTGTAAGAAGCAAAGAGGGGAAATGGGATTAGTGCTGACATGCTTCTGAGAAGCTTTATATTTATATGGGTATAAATCATCTCGGGGAAGAGAAGGTTGAGTTGTATGGTGCACCAGAAGGTTATTGTCTAGTATTGACCCGTCCTCGCTGGAATACAAGGAGAACTTGGCTTGCATACAAAAGGCCATCTACATATTGGAGAAACTGTTGCTGCTGGTAGTGATGATTGCCAAAAAAGAATAAAAGAAAAATTGGACACTTGGCCTGCAGCTAACAATTGGGAGATCCAATGTTTTGAATCTCAATACTTTTTTTCTATAACAATAGTCAAACAATGAATAAATAAATAAACAAACAAACAAGTGACACCAATACCCCCAGCAGGTGTCGATTAATGAATAATTGAATGAATCATTTGTTTAAAAAAAAATATTTAATGTTGCTGATTAGGGATGCAACGATTAACCGGTTTCACTATTAACCGCGCTTTAATTCGTCACGGTTAATTAATCGTAAAGGCTTCTCAACACCGCGTTTCTGCACAGAACAAAACATCAGTCACTAAACAAAGTTATGCCAACTGTGCGCTAGTTTGTACACCGAGACTAATAACCACGCACACTGCATTAACTATGACTGAGGCTATTAACTAAGGCAAGCTCGTGTAAGTTCATTATTTCCAATGGAGGGACGCGCACGCGACGCAACGCGCTCACGCTTTTCACGCGCACTAGTTGAGATGGGGGCTTTTGTGACCGCGGGAACTGTAAACGGCTGAAGTAAGGAAGCAATGAAAAGTACACAGGTTTGCAAGGCCACTTAAAGTGGCAAATATTGGCGCCAATGAGAGCGATCATGCGGTGAATGTTGAGCCGAGATCAATCGAGTGATTTCGGAGAGGGTGCTGAAAGACTCGGTGGATCAGCTGTTTAATGGCCCGCATCTCGATGCGTTGTATTCACTGCGTGTTCAGCACAAATGTCCGCTAAATATAAAATCTAACAGTATATAGATCTCTTTGCCAAAAAAGCTCGACTTTACTAAGTTCATACTGAAACTTCGGCTCATGAGTCATGACAAAGAACGGATGCAGGTTGTCATCGCGAGAACCATATGCTCTGCGCCGCTCATATATTGGGTCGGCTCGCCTGCTTTTTTTCCACAAACACAGAAAAATGTAAATCAGCGCATAACAAGACTGATCATTTAAAATGACACAAACCCAAACCAAAACTTTTAAAAGAGTAGCCTAGTAGAAGTAAGACTTTTCTTTCTTTCTTTTGTCCGATCTTTCTGGTTATTAAATTGACATGCATATAAAAACAATAGTGCAAAATCTATATTTCTTACTGCAATGCTTCATTTTTGTTTGATGCAAACCCTAGATTTTTTTTCATAATGTAACAGTAGAACTTTTTATAGCAGATAACTCACATTCAAGCACATTTAGGGCAGCATGATAATGTTATTCATTGTTAGTATATTATTGTTGTCATCTACATCCAGGGGCGATTTTAGGATTTTCATTTTAGGGGGGCTCAGCTCCTTATAGGGTAAAACATTTTATATATATAATCATAACCATTTAAGTTCCGAATAAGCCAAAAAGGCCAACCCCCTTGTTTACTGTAGTAAAAACCACTTTCTATATTTAAGTGCATTTTTTGTTTCCGTGTATTACATAAATAAACTGCCACTTTTCTAATTAAATGACATACATATAAATATATATTTTTAAACTTACAGGCTAATTCACATTTTTGTCGATCTGAATGATAATAATAAATAAAAAGTATTTTTTTAATACTAGACAATACTTTATGTTTTTATCTCTGTCAGTGACTCAGTGACAGTTAAAACGAGTACATTCTCTAAGTCAGGGCTGCTCAAACTCGGTCCTGGAGGGCCGCTGTCCAGGGTATTTTAGTTCCAACCCCAATTAGACACACCTGAACAAGCTAATCAAGGCTCTTTCTAGGTATACTAAAAAGCTCCAGGCAGGTGTGTTGAAGGAAGTTGGAGCTAAACTATGCAGGACACCGGCCCTCCAGTACCGAGTTTGGACACCCCTGCTCCAAGTGGTTCTGTCACTGTGTTTAATCCTTTCTGTGCAAGACTGTATGGTATAGTTAACGCCACATGAACTGTAAAATGTTCAATATTGGTAGTTCATTTTGAGAGTTACGAGTTTAAGAGTTACATTTTTTGCTGAAGGAAACAGCTGTGCTGATGAGGTGAACGCCGTGAAAACCCGACTGCTCCTCCGTGACATTGAGATACAGGTGATAATCTATATCAAAGAACTGCAGATAAGCAGATATTATAACAATTTATCAATAAACACACACCTTGCTGTGGTTTACCGATCAAATGAAAAACAAAAGACGGGGAGGAGCCAAATTCTGCCGCCGTTTTTTTAATCAAATTTACAGGGGACTGAGGCGATAATTTAGTGTACAGTTTGAGCTAATCGCTAAAGTTTTAGGGGGGCTGAGTAGAAATATAGGGGGGCTACAGCCCACCTAAAATAGGCCTAGCAACGCCCATGTCGACATCATTAATATGTTATATTCATTTTGGAATTATTGCACAAATATCAATAAGTGATTACAGAATTAGTTAGCTGTTTCTGGTTTTTATAGTTCTGAGTGATGTTGTTTTCAAATGCAATAAATCTGTAATATACAATTTGCAGTGGTGATCATTTATTTTGGTGGGTGCTCATAAATTTTTTATGGTGCTCCTAAAATTTTGGAAGTTTGAAGCAACAGTGCTACCAAGTAAAAAAGTTCATTTCAAGCCCTGCATTAGACAAATACCATTTTTTATTTATTTATTCATTGTTCTGTCATTTATTTACAGTGTAAAAATTATGTATGTTTAAATGTCAAAAAGTTTACATATTTTTAAGCACAAAGAGAGACATGGGCTATTGTTTGTTTTTAATATTATTTTGTGCTGTATTAATTGCTTACTGAGCAGCAATAAATAACACTTCAAAATATGAGTTTTCATGTGATTTTCTAAACTAGCAGTGTTTTGAAATTAATGAATGCATAATAATCGTGATAACCGTGAAACCGTGATTATTTCTCAGACTATAATCGTACAACCAAAATTTATAATCGTTGCATCCCTATTGCTGATTCATTTAGAAGGTCTTTGGGAATGAGTCATTGAAACACTGATTCAAATAAATCACTTAAAAGCGATTGAATCCTAATTCAGTGTTTCTCCGAGATGCATATTCTACTCTAGCTTTGTTTGAAGCCATTTTCTTTGAAGAGAGAAAAAAAAAATAAGGGGGGGTGTGGGGGGGGGGGTATACAGGCACAACTCGATGAAAATCAAGGACTTAAGCACTTTTTCAAGCACCTGTTTTTATTTTCAAGACTGACACGCAATGTATTAATGCAAATTTTACAAATAAAAAACATTAATAATAATATAATAATTAATTAATAATATTATATTAATAGTTAATAATATAATAAATGTTTGTGAAATGTTTGTTTATTTGTTGATGTTCTCGCAGATGGAAAAAGAGAACTGAACATTTGTGCTCAAGTAAAAATACTATTACATTGCTACAATAATACAAATTTTAGTAAATAATACTAATATTGATTAAAAGTACATAGTACTCTTTTAGTTAGTTACATTTGAAAAAACTTGTTTGAATGGTTTAATTGGTGGCGACCCCGCAAGGGACAAAGCTGACAAGAAAATGAATGAATGAATGAATGGTTTAATTGTTTAAATCACAAGACTACCAATTTAGACATCCTGTCGAAAACTGAACTTCTTCACTTTGTTTAATTATCAGTTAAATAAAATCAACTTCTCATGACATTTACAATCAGTCAAGTGCATTTATTTAGGAAAACAGCACTATTGCTTGTGTGATATTACTTGAGTGCTTCTTATAAATATACATAATTGCTTTTTATGCTATGACTTGAATTATAAGAATATTTTAACTGCATTCTAATTAGGGCTGGACAATTTATTGTTTCAGCATAGAGATCGCAATATGCGAACCTGCAATAGTCGCATCCCGGGATTTCAAGCTATTTCAAGTGTTCTATTGTTTTTATCTGTGCTTTATTAAATTTTTTTATATATATTTTTTATTATTTTGTACATTGGATGCAGATGCACACTCATCACACTCTAATTAATTTTACTTTGATTAGGATGATTTTGTATTTTCAAATAGAATCATCTTTGATTTTGACTGAAATTATATTCATATCGCAATATTGCAGAAAAAGTAAATACTGCAATGTCAGGTTTTTCCCAATATCGTGCAGCCCTAATTCTAATAGATTTCACTGCTAAATTTTAAAGAAAGAGACATGACCAGGAGAAACACATGACAATTGTGTAAATAGCAGAGATTAAACATAATAGAATGAAAGTTTTTATCATTTGCACTTGTTTTTAGGGCCTGACAGAGTTCAACATATTTAGGCACAAGAAATGTTACCCTTTACCCTTTATAATTTATTAAAGTGTAACTGTATTGAATTATTTATACAGTAAAGACTTTTGCAGTGTTATTTTTAAATCGATTATTCAAACTCTGTACCTGAATACTACTGTATTTGACTGCCCTGAAAAGCATAAAACAATGTTTATTCTCACTTTTGTCTCTGCTCTTTTGTATTTATCTATGCTTGTAATTTGTTTATTGCATTTCATGCATAATTAACCTACAGAATTATCCCAATTGATCAGATTTAAAAAAAATTACTTCCTAATAGCAGTTCTCAAATCATCTGGTGAAATGTTATGTTTATCACAATATTTATCGCAGAAAAACGTAATATCACAATGTCCGATTTATCCAATATCATGCCCTATTTCCAAATAACAAACCACCATCAGGGGATTGATTTATATATTATAATTCATATTAAAAGTCTTTTTTTCAGATTATTACAGTTTTATTGCATTTTCCTGCTAAAATAAACTTAGCCTTGTGAACAGAAGATGCTTCCAATCTTATCCTACCAACCCACAAATGAATTGTAACAAATATACATATGAAACAGCTTTAGAAACCAAAGTTATTAAACCACAAACCAAATGTTAGCATAGTTGTTAACACACACATTCAGCTCAACCGACCACTTTATTTATAACTTAATCTGAACAATAGTGAATGTGTTCACCACAAGCTAAGTGTTTTTAGCCCGCATTGACAGATTCTTCATGCAAAACCTGTCAAAACACAATCTCATCTAAACACACAGTTGATTATTTTCATGTTGAGTAAATGCCGATCTTATTGACTCATTGTTGCATCCTCTCATACGTCTCCTGATCAATTCAAGCTTTGTCTGGGCAGATGTTTATTGCTCCTCTAATCAGCACTGGACTCTGATTTTAGAGTATTCAATTACTGCAAAACCAAGCAAACACATTTGCAGCACAAGTGTCCCAATGCTGCCTAAAAACTAATCTCTCTTCCGTTATCCATTCCACGTGCATTTGAATAAATCTAATATCTGTCGTGGTGTAGAAAAGATTGTTTATTCACATTAGAAACATCATGAAAAGTCAATGTAAAAAATACAGGGTTCAACACAAATCATTTAGGTTATCCCAACACAAATTAATCAAGTTAACTTAATACCCTTTCATGCGTATGGTCACACCGGTGTGATCAGCCTTGACTGGTCCCTAAATCGTACGATCACACCAGTGTGATTAGAATGTTCACAGCACACGTCATCAACTGCTAAAATTTAATCTGATGGAGCGTGCTGAGGTACAGAAAGAAGTGCGCAGAGCTCGTCATAAATCCCAATTTATCAGTGTTTTTAAACAAGTAACATTTATTTTAGGTTTCAGACATTCAAATACACATAACTACAAGCAAAACATATCATTTATTGTTTGCAAAATACATGCGGATGTCTATGGAGACGGCAATAAAAATAATATTTCAATATAACTAGACAATGTACTTTGTTCACGTAAGATACACACTGTTTATGTTACTAGATTATTTTCTCTATTCCTCTCCCAGATAAACAGTTGCTTAAAAACAATTATGAAGAAACATGACATAAATCCAAAAGCTTGGATATCTCCTGCGATTGTTGCTAAAAGGGATACATCTGCAATCGGAAGTTAACGAGAAGTATCCTCAGTTATATCCCATTTAGACTTTACCACGTTGCAGAATAGGGTCAAGTCTAGATGGGATACAACTGAGGATACTCACGTCAATAAAACATAATTTTTGTGACACTGTACAACACATAATTGTTTTACATTACCATGAGAGTTGGGTTTACGGTTGAGGTAGGGATTGACACTAATAAAATACAATTAATGCGTAATTTTAGAAGTAATATAAATAGTTCTCGTTAACTTCCGATCGCAGCTGTATCCCTTCTAGCAACAACAGCCGTGCCCATTACCCATCATATAACAAATAATACAATCATTATTAAGCTGTTTAAGACAAAATATGTGTTCTATCACATATTTGGGAATCAGAGTATCGAAAATTTTACCATATAATCAGAACATTTGTCAATATTTACAGAAAAGGGAAAAAAGAAACAAAATACGATATATACATAGATCATTGGAGCTGGTGGATCTCGTGACAAACTTGATGTGTCGCCACAGGAATTTTGCAACGCAATCAATTCTAAGGGTGCTTTTTACACTTGATTTGATTGCCTGGTCCGAACCCAAGTTCGATAGTCCCCCCTCGGCTGGTTTGTGTTTACATTGTATTTTTTTCCTTCTGAACCCCGGTATGCTTGCATCATCAAGCTGCTGTTTTGTGTACAGCTGTTGCTAGGTGACGGCCATGAAAGAAAACCACCAAATGGAGACATATGCATATCACATTCGTTTTATGGTAAAGTCTAGATAGGATATACGGCCAGATGGAAGTGCGATATGCACATCAATATAGCAGCATTTTTTATGACACTGTATAACACTAATTAATATTTTTACACTACCATGACAGTTGGGTTTAGGGTAGGGGTAGACGTTAAAAAATAAAATGTATGAGGTAATCTAATAAATAACATAAATAATACTCGGCACAACTACTGTTTTTACATTACTGTGATGGTTGGGTTTAGAGTTGGGGTGGGGGTAGATGTTAATAAACTACTGGCCATAACCATATCTGATCTAGCAACAACCTCATTTTGCTTTTACTGAAACTTTTGTTTTTATTATTAAATGTACCAGAGTTCGCACAAACGGTACCCCAGACCACTCCTTTCAGTTAGACTCGGGTATGGTTTATGGGTGTGCACCTGAGTTCAGAAGACAATGTTCACACTAGCCATATGTATCGTACACTGACGTCAAACGAACCCGGGTGCAGTCCAAAGTGCTAGTGCTAAAGCCCCCTAAGTAACGGTCACAAAAAAAAAAAAAACTCACACAGGAGGGTCAGCTGGAGTATTTAAAACTCACGTGTAAAAGGGTTAAATAGAGTGTACATATAACATATATGTTGTCTCAAAAAAACTCAAGAATTGTCTTGCTTAAGCTCATTTTACAGTAGTTTGAACTGGAAGCTAAATAATCTTTAAATGATCCTTGCAAAAAAAACAATGTGACATTTCAAGTCAATTGGAGATAACTTTTTGTGTTGCATTTTCCAAAGTTTCCCCTTGCTAGTAGCATCAAAGCAAAATAAATTCAACAACAATCAACCCTGAAATATCTGAATGTAGTTTTCTGGCCACTTATTTCCAGGCACCAAAAGATCAAAAATTAAATGGAAAAAGCCTAGACTGGCTGGGCACAAACTATGCATGAAGCAGTGGAGCTATTGCTTGGAGGCATCCATTACATTTCTCAAGACCTAAGGTCAGTCGGACTGCTTCCGGCCAAAAGTGAGACTGACCCAAATAATCTGAGGACCGTCACCGGTTCACATCTCCAGACAACCTAGTCTGATCACACAGAGGTTGTGCAAGGCCCAAAGATCGTGCTCTCCTCTCCATCAGCACATTATACCTCCAACATCCATGCCTTATTCACAAGTAGTCAAATAAAAGAAAGCCAACTGAATTATTTAGTATTCAAGCACTTCGGCTTTCAGGGGGAGAAGTCACTATATGACAGAGAGAAAACAAACCAACTTGGAATAAAAGCCTTGAAATAAAAAAATAAAAAAAGAGAGAAAACATCAGTGACACAAACGAGACTGTAGTAAGCTGCACCAAGAAAAAAAAAAAGTGTGTTCAGGTTTTGCTCATGGTGCAAATTAAGGCCAAATAGCCAAAGGGCCATGAGGAAAAAATATAAATATATATTTATATTTTATAAATAAATAAAACAGATTAGGACATCCACAAGGCTTTAAACTGAACAGACAGGAAAACTGGTCTCAAAATCCGCTAATAGGAAAAAACATTATCAGCAATATAGAATTTAGTATAAATGAAATAAGCAGTGGTTCTCAATTCTGTTCCTCGGACCTCCCCGTCCTGCAAATTTTGGTAAATTCTGCAAATTTTACGTCCACACTGCGAGGTTTAGTGCTCACATCTGATTTTTTTCTCAGATCTGATTTTTTTTGTATAGCTGTTTACATTGCTGTTATAAATGTGGCCAATGTCAGATTTGCAGTGTGAACAGATCATGGTCCTAAACTGACCGGCATGCACAAAAGTACAGTTACGGACAGCACAAAACGTCTAATTATGCACACAATCTGTATACTGTATGAAATTTTTACGCTTAATTATGCTTAATATGATTATTACCCTTTTCACAGACAAACATGGTGTATTTCATGAACTGTAAATGGTTTTTCTGTTACAACTAATGTGTATTTTGGCATTTGAAACCTAAAATAAGTCTCTTATGATTGAAAACTTTGACCATATGTGATTTATGAAAACCGTGGTGACCGTCTTTCTGACCACCGGTGTAGTGAACTCATCAAGGGTTAATGAGCAGTCGCAGACTGAACTGTGAAGGCGGAGTTGGTTTATCTCTGTTTGCAGAGTTATTTAATTTTACTTCGTTACAAACAACAGGCACATGCAGGAGGGGGGTTTGGGTGCTGGAGCACCTGCCCTTTTTTGCTCTCGGAGAGAAAGTTCATCCTTAAAATGAAAGTGCCTCTCCTTTACGCACGGATCCCCTTTCCGCAACACCTCCCGATGCTCTTCAGCTTTGCGATCAACCTGTGCTCCAATCATTAACCAGACTGGTTAACAAGCACCAGTTTTGCCTTTAATTTTTTTTCAAAATGAACAACCAACTTTCTGTGGTAAAGTAATTGCCCTGTGTGCTATTCTACTATGCTGCTGAGGAGTAGATGATGACGCATGTCGCTCAAAGATTATATAAAAGTCACATGAAATCCTACATAACCGTTCACACTGCAGTCACATTGCATAACATCAGATCTGTGTCTGATTTAATACTACATATGAAAGTGGCACAAATCAGACCTGAAAAGATCAGATTCCATGTGGTTTGGGCTGTTCACACTGTCATTACCGGACTCAGATGTGGGCAAAAAAATCTGATTCTGGCCACATTTGGCTGCAGTGTGAATGTAGCTTCTGTATGTCTTTCTTATTTGACACACAAAGATCAGTTTACGGTTCTCTCTGTTAACGAGTAGATGATCTGAATCAGGTGAGTTCACCGGAATTCCGAGGACCAGAATTGAGACCCACTGAAGTAATAAATAAGTTTTATGTGTTGTGTCACACCATCTCTAAACATTTCATTCTTAACAACTGTGAAGGATACAGACACTATCTGTGATGTTAAACATTTGTTCTTGTTTCTTAAGGAACGCATGCACGTAGGCAATGCATTCAGTACAGCGCATCGGGTGAGCTACTCCCTTCAGATTCATCAACACGCATGATCGCGTTCATCAAATTTGCTTAAACTAAGTGTTCTAAAGTATGGCTATATTTTACAAGCAAGGATTCAGATACAGCAATGTGAAGCAGATGCTTTATTAAAAAAAATTGCATGTAAGGGGAGGGTGCACGTCAAACTTAATGAAACATTATGAGGGCACATGAAATCAACTTAAAGGTAGAAGGTATTCACTGTCATTGACAGCTTGCGACATCATCTGGCACTTTCACTGAGTAGGTTTGCATAGAAACCAAGACTCCGATTTTACTTTAAGACAATACTTTGATTGTAAACAGCAATTTTTGATTACCTTAAAAGACCACAGACACCTGCGTCACAAAATGCGGAGGTTTTTTCTTTTCATTCGGCATGCGGTATCAAATTGCATTAAAACAACACTCTTCCACCAGTCCTTACTTAATACACGCATCAAATACCTCAGTTTGTCATGAGGCATGAACAATATGTTGCTGAATGAAAGTGAAAGTGCCAAACTGCAGTTAAAAATCAAAAAATTAAAAATGAAACACCAGAAATTACATGAAACTCCGGAGGAGACGTGGATAGGGTGGTGATGCAATGACGCTAATCAATATATGTACTATAACATTTAAAACTGGATCATAAAAGGAACATTCAAAAAGCAACTCATTCAAAGACCATAATCATATTAGTGTTTTAATGGTTCAGGCACCGTTTTGGCACCGGTACCATTTTAAAAGTATAGATTTAGCACCGGTATCAAAATAACCCCAAACGATATCCAACCCTTGTTTTAAGTTATACATAAGTTATACATATGATAAGTTATAAATAAAATTCAGATTAGTGTATTTATTTTTTACAAGCAATTATTATTGTAATCTTCTACTTCAAAAGTAAAGACCTGCATGGGATGGACTTTTCAGTCCCGCTTCCACAATATTCTGTCCCACTCCCGCAAAAATATATATTATTTTCTCCCGCTTCCGCCCGCAGTATTCAAGTTTTGTCTCGCTACCACCCGCCAAAGCTTGCAGGCAAACATAAGTAGGCCTAGTTTTATTTTCACTGCTTCTTCCCACTATTATTCATTCACTTACTTATCTTTTGATGCAAATAAAAAAAGAAATGGAAAACAAACAAATATGTTTAGTTTATTTGAGATTAATTAAATGGAATGATGGAATAGAATGGACACAAATGAGCAGCTTTTCAGAGCAATGAAACTAAATGATAATAATACACGTTGATTTCTCAAGTGGTCAAACAGAAAATTTCCTTTTTTGCCTTCAGCAATGTCCAAAGATTGAGCATATGTTATCCTTATTTCTACAATTTTCTATATTTAGCTAAATAAATATAAATGAACTGAATTAACTGAAAAAAAGATCAGCCTAAATTTAAAATAATAATAATAATAATAATAATAATAATAATAATAATAATAATAATAAACACCTGTAAATAGTTTTTGGAATTCTGTTGCTCATGTATAGTATAACAGAATAACAGAACATTTGTTTTCGTCTGACAGATCGCACCATTACGTCTCTTTTCTTTTGTTTTAACACATTTTAATCTGTTTTTATCTGTTTTAATAATTTTTAATAATTTAAATTTTTATTTTCTTTTTTTCTTTTATTCTTCTTTATGTAAAGCACTTTGAATTACCATTGTGTATGAAATGTGATATATAAATAAACTTTGCCTTGCCTTTAGTGAATTAATTTTAAGATATTTCCATTTTGCGGGAGTCCAGTGAATAATTATATTCTGCCAGAACTCGCACATACAAGAGGAGCTTACTGCACACACCCACATTCACCCATCAAATCTTGTGCATTGGGTCCTGCGGGTCTCTACTTCAAAGTGATTACTTGCAAAATTAGCTAGCAACATTTGAGTGAAAATTTTATCAGACTCAAAGTAAATCCTAAACCAACTTTTTGTCAGGGTCATTTTACAGTAGATAATGTGATGCATTGCTATTGCATGGCCTCATCCTGTTCCCAAAGCAGTCAAACATGTTGTCATAGAAATGTATCCCCTTTAGGTGGAAGGCTCCACCTAATATGCAAATTGCATAATCTGACAACTGCATATTAATGCCTTTTTGTCCACAATCAAAATACAGTAAAAAATCTACTATATGCACTTCTAAGATTCTGTTCCCTACCCTGACCTATATATGAACTTTTCACTTTTTAACTGCTGAGAATCTTGGCTCCCTTTTCACCTTAAAAAATTTTCCTTAAATAAGTTTCCTTTTTTACTACGTTGCTCCCCACACTGATAACCTATGAACATCTCAATGAGAATTAATTTCTCTTATTAGCTTGAATTGTGCATAATTAATGGTGAGAGGAATGAGGTCTGAGCGAGTGGAGATCGCCGACATTTAAAATGAATGAGAGGAGCTCAGAGCCCAGATGGGTGTGTGTGATGTGGCCTCCGAGCACGTCCTGCGGCAGTAGAGCATTTCAGGTAGAGGTGAGAAGTCATAAACAAAGGTACTTCTGTGAATTGTGAGTAAGGAATACTGGCCACCCTAAATGCAAACAGATTCTATTTGTTAACCATAGCTAAAAAAAAACATGAACAAATACATGGGGAAAGGGTTTGTTTGGAGCTTTGCAAACTTACAATGAAACAGCAATTTTCAGCTTTGGGCCATTTTAAAGGGTGTATGTTGTTGACTGAAACACTGATGTTTATTTAGAGTTTCTCTAATAGCACATTAGGACTATTCTACGTCTCATACACAAAACGTTAGTAAACTATTGAAGTTAAACACGTCAGCTGTTTGGACTCGACTGGGTTTACAATATTGACTTTTCAATTTTAAATGACAAATATAGATTTTTAAAAATCTATATGTCTTTTTTTTGTATGTGCTGTTTTCTGCTGATGTGTAAACTAAACCAAAAACTATAGAACGAGATTAGTGGTTTATTACTTTTAATATGAAGCAAATCATTTCAAATTTTGCTGATTATATCAGTTCAACTGATAGCACTGGTCAACTGAACAAGAACAATCGTCTCATCCACTTTATTTAATACTAATTATAGCAATCAATTAACATGAATAAACACCATAATGCATGTGTAAAGCTATAAACTGACATACTGTACACTAAGAAATTGATCTATAAATAAAATCTGCACCATAATGTGAATGACCAACCCAGATAAATATATAAAGATTAAAACTGAATAAAATATACAATTACCAAGTTAAAAAATTCATCATGAAAGGTTAGAGCAGACATTAAGATTTTATCATGCAATTCAAAAGTGTAGACTTTTAGTTTGTCAACAATGCAAAATACATAAATAAAATGGCTTTTAAATAATAAAAAAATTTGATATTAAAAAAATTACTACCACCATTTATATAAGGACATATTTAAAACATATATCCATCAATCTGTTCATTCATAATCAATTTACATAACTAAAAATATACTTTAAAAATAAGTTTAATACCATGTAATGAATAATGTAATGAATTTTATTTTTCAGACATTTTAAAATATCTTTATTGCATTTTACTTTACACTCAAATAATACAGAAGTAAAAAAAACATGAACAAATACATAAGGGAATGGTGTGTTTGGAGCTTTGCTAGCTTACAATGAAAGCAATTTTCAGCTTCAGGCCATTTTAAAGGGTGGATGTTGACCAAAAATGTTGACCAAAAAGTGATGTTTATTTAGCATTTCTATTCTACGTCTCATGCACAAAACGTTGGTAAACTATTTCAGTTAAACACATCAGCTGTTTGGACTTGACTGGGTTTACTATATTGACTTTTCAATTTTTACTGACAAATATGGACTTTTAAAATCTATGTCTTTTTTTGTATGCCCTGTTTTTTTCTGATGTGTGAACTAAATTACAAACTGTAAAGCAAGATTTTTGCTACATTACTTTAATATAAAGCAAATTATTTCAAATTGTGCTGATTATATCAGTTCAACTGATAATACTGGTCAACCGAACAAAAATGGCCATCTCGTTAACTTTACTCAGTACTAATTATAGCAATCATTTAACATGAATGAACATCATAACGAATGTGTAAAGCAATAACCTGACATACTGTACACTCTAAGAAATTGATCTATAAATAAAATCTGCACCATTATGTGAATGACTAACCCAGAGATAGAGATATTAAAACTGTGAATAAAATACACAATTACCAAGCGAAAATTTTAACATGAAAAGTTATCAGAGCAGAGATTAAGATCCTATAATGCAATTCAAAAGTGTAGACTTCCTTTTTTTTTTTTTTTTTTTTTTTTTTACAGTTTGTCAATGCAACTACATAATAGGCATGGGCCGGTATAAGATTCTGACGGTATGATAACCTTTGATAAACATATCACGGTTTCACGGTATCACGGTTTTGTGATCATTGCTTTAAATGTATTCTTTTAAAATGTCTGGGTAAAAAATGACACTTTTTTTTTCCTTTGAAAACAATATATTTTATTTTTTGAAAGATTTAAAATATTTTGGAGAAGTAAACATGTCAGGCTAAATAATCAAAATAAATCATTGACTTCTGCTGTCTTCATTAGTTTCAATTTAAATTTAATTCAATTTAAAACAGCATCTTTGGATATCTTTTCTGCTGAAGATACTGTTGTCCTAAAAAACAAACAAAAAAAGTAAATAAAAAATCTTACACATACCTTAGGAACGGTATTACAGAAAATTTTGCAGGTTTTAAAACCTTTACTTTTCCAAACCGCGGGATACCTTAAAAACGGTTATAGTCCCATGCCTATTACATAATTTAAAAAAATGAATGAAAAAATAATAATAAGAAGAAATCACAATCACCATTTATATAAGGACATATTTAAAACATTTATCTATCAATTTGTTCATTCATAATACATTTACATAACTAAAATATACTTTAAATATAAGTTTAATATTATGTAATGAACAATGTAAAGAATAATTAAATTTTTCAGACATTTTTTAAATATCTTTATTGCATTTTACTTTACACTCAAATAATACAGAAGTTAAATAAAAAAATTCTCAGTATTTTACATCAACATTTATGACCTCTCTTCTTATTTATTAATCAACACATTCTCAACTCCACCACATTTTAGGAAACAATTTTAAAGATGCCTAAACTCCCTCAAGTATCTTGTATTTATTTCTTAATATAGGTTATATTTTCCATTGTCATGTTTTGTAACCATGTCTTACAGCCAACATCCTATATTTGATGTACACACATTTCTTCCAATTTAAAGAAATAATCTGTTCAGCTTGAAGAACACATATATTTATAAAAGTTATTTTATTTTATTCTAAAGTTTATGGACTGGTGATCAGGCAAATTGTATTCCTTTTTAAAAACCCATGCAGAGAGTAAAAAAACAGAACCGGCCTGTAAATGTCACTGTAGCCCGTCCATGTTAGATGTTTCCGTTTACAGCTTTGGGTTATAAAAGTAGCAAAAAAAAAATAAAATCCCACAGAACCATTTTTTGCATCATAACCTTGAGATCAATTATTTTCTAAAGGCAATTCTGCTCCTAAAAGGTCAGAGTGTCTGGCGGGGCGAGACAGAGTGCCCACAGTCGTGTCTGACAAGTGAGACCCCAAAGGGTCCAGCTGTGACTGTTTGTTTCCCTCATGTCAGCGATCAATGGATGAAATCCCGCTATTCAGGGGTGAATTATCACCGTTCTCATGCTGAGCCACTGCATTAAGCAGGAGAGATGAGGGGCTTGTCTGATCCACAGGAACACCAGTGCACTTGC
Source organism: Danio kyathit (assembly GCA_903798195.1). NCBI lineage: Eukaryota > Metazoa > Chordata > Actinopteri > Cypriniformes > Danionidae > Danio > Danio kyathit. The sequence continues at coordinate 46,912,059 of LR812538.1, read as the reverse complement.
AGAGGAACATGGAGGCTTCCGGATGGACTAATGTGCTTAACTCTTTAACAGTGTAATCGGGGCATTAAAACTTATCCAACTCTTTTAACTCTGAGAAGTAAACATGTTATCAACAGGCTTTCCACTGATCGCCATAAACAAAGTGGGTATAACACATTTAGGCCTGTCACAATAATCAATATATAGACTTATCATGCAATATTTGTACATGACCTCAATAATTTTTAGTGCTGCAATATATATTTGCAAATTCACAAATAACAAGAAAGCCATTTTATAAGGACATTTACATTTTACCTCACCAATGTTAAAGTTAATAAGTGGACACTTAATAGGATATATAATAGGACATTTACATCATTTTGACATCAAATTACAGAATCTAAATAACATTAAGAATGAAAAACATTAGTCTCTTGAATGCATTTATGGCTATTTGGGTATTATCAGAATCAGAAAGAGCTTTATTGCCAGGTATGTTCACACATACGAGGAATTTGTTTTCATGACAGAGCTTCTACAGTGCAACAGAATTACAGAGACAGGACAAAAAACAGATAAAAAATATATTTTAAAAAGAGAAGTAGGTAGTGAATGGAAATATACACATTGACAAGTGTACGTCAAGGTATATTACTATATTACAACAGTAATATATTTTAAAAATAGAAGTAAGCATTGAATGCAAATATACAAATGGACAAGTGTATGTCCAGGAATATTACTACATTACAACCTTAAATGGGCAGCTGTTATGTGCAAATTGGCATGTAAAGTACGTTGTTAATGCTGTTGTATAATCATTCTATAATCAGTGGCATAAAATGATCTCAAAATAACAATAATATTGGTTAGCGCAACAATTTATCGCACAAAAGATGCTTTATCATAGCAGACCTAAACACATTATAAAGACGTTACTGTATTACAATTACATTTTTGGGGAACACCAATGTAAAATTACACTTTCAATTTTTTAATCTGATTACAATTACTAAAGTCAATATAATTGGTACTTACTCTTAGACATGGGAAGATAACCAGTTTCAAGGTTTACCACGGTTTGGAAAAGTCAAGATTTTAAAACCGCAAACATTTTCTGTTATACCGTATATGTACGCTTTTGTTTTTTTTACGAGTATTTAATTTAGTTTTTTTAGGGCAACAGTATCTCCAGCAAAAGAACCCTCCGAATCAAAATCTACTGATCAGCCCACAATTTAGCAAACATCTGAAAAATAAGGCGCTTATACACCAACATCCAGCATAGACCTGAACAGTGCAGAGGCTTCATTTACATACAAAGAAAAGAAAGATATCCAAAGAGGTCTTCAGACTTATTTTAGAGCAGTAAACACAATACCGTGTTACCGTGAAATTGTGATATTTTTATCCAAGGTTGTCATACAGTCAGAATATAATACCGGCCCATGCCTACTTACTATTAAATTTGGACTTTGTAGGGCTTTTATTGACCTTATTCTTGAATGCAGAAGTGCGCTCGTTTTTGCGATTGTTTTAGAACTTCCGATTCAGTTGCCTATGGGAGAAATGATTAGGAATAATAAACGGCTGAAAACGGTCAAACTACTCGCTCTACAAACAAGTGTTTGCATGATTATACAGACAAAATAGAATAATATAATAAGAAAACCTCAGTTTGCAACATCAAGCAGCAGAACCAACCGTTTTTAACGTCTAAAAATGAATGGAAGTGAATGAGACCGGAAGTCTCGAGCCAAAATGATTCAAATGGCTGCGCCCGCTCGTACGCGGGAATAAGGTGAATAGGGTTTCAAAGTAACTTGAAAGTAATGTAATTAATAATCTGATTACTTTTTACATGTAGTAATTAGTCATTTATAATCTTTTGTTACTTTTTTCAGTAACTTGCACAACACTGACAATAAATAATAAATAAGTATGATTGGGAAAGACTTGTGGGGGGGTTGCAAACGTCAATCCAAAAACTAATTTTTTATTTAATAACCTAATTGTTAATTTTAATACAAGCGAAAACGTGTTCACTAGCATGCACTAGAGAAAAATAAAAACCCAAAACTGGGTGATATTACAAAGTGACACAATGCAAATTCGAAGGACACGACATGCACATAGACACCATTTTCTTATGCAAATAACTGAAACAGACACGCATCATGTAACAAACTAGGAGGAATTCCAGCAACCTCATAAAAAAGGATAGACATAAGGTCAATACAAGTGAAAGGCGATTTTAATTTAAAGCTTTACTATGCTGTCAGTTTTCATCTGCATCTTTACTCTAGCCTGTTTCACAGTGAGCAACAGAGTCAATCAATAGCAAATTTAATTTAATCAAGCCGATGCAAAGTCTACATGTCATTTAACTCATACTGAGGGATTAATAGACTAGATTGACACTCTAAAAGCACCTATCCTGACAGATACAAAAAAATGACGCCTTTCTTATCCTTCTTTTCAAGTTTACAGTCCATATTAAGTCCTTTTAACCAATATTTTGAGTTGATCTCAACTTCAGATCAAGGGATCTCCATCTATAGTTTTAAAACCAAAACCATTTTTGCCAAATCAGTCAACTTATTATATTTGTGCACATTATAATGCATTTCCAAAGGCAGCAAATTTTGCAAATATAGTGAAAAATAAGATGAAGACATAAAAAAAAAAAGATTGAATACACGTTTAACAGTATAATAATGCATAGGGCGAGGGGACAAAATGGGCCATTAGGATGCCTTTACATTGGTTATTATTAGTCAAAACAATATTAATAAAGCAACTGTGCCCTTGTAACAGAACAAGTCTTTTTAACCTCAACAATATAAAGAGTCTGGTTTACTATAGTCTAAAATGACAACATATCAGTAATATGATGATGTCTCATGCACCATCACTATATAATTTACACAGTTTATATGTAAACAAAAAATGTCCTGGCAATGTAAAAATAAGGCAAACAGTCACAACAACAGCATAAATGAAAGTAAAACACAATTATTGACTAAAACTATACTGACTGACAGAAAAAGAAAAGAACATGGGAAACACCAACTACACTACTATAAGTGAAAAGGGAAGAGTGATTATTCCATTTAAGTTATATATGAATGTTTTAGAGCATTGAAACCCTGAAAACAGGTAGTACTGAAATATAGAAAGCAATACGTATACTGACTGATTAAAATACTGCCTGAAAAGACTGAAAGTAATTGCTAAAATACTGTCTGAAATATTTAAAATCTAAGATATACATACTGAAATAGAGGCAATACTCACACACAAAAAAAAACGTGCAAAACAAATGCTACTTTTCGATATACAACCACCTTTACCTGAAATACTGACAAAACAATATTAGTAAATGCTGACTGAACTAGTGAAAATAGTTATTTAGCATTTAAAATGTTCATAAACTGTATGCCTGGTAAAATACTGACTGAAAAACAGTCAATACAATGTGGTAGTACTAATGAAATTCAGACAGAGCACTAAATGCTAAAACTGACAAATATTTTTATTAATACTTACTTATTTTATAAATTTACTAACTTACTATAGGTATTATTTATTTTTAATTCACTCATTTATGTATGCATTCTTTTATAGTTAATTTACTGATTTATTTTTGCCATTTATATTAATATTTTTCTAATTCACTCATTTATTTCTCTCTTTCTCTTTAGCATTGCTAAAATGGAAATTGTCTGTTGGCTTGTTTTAATGTGCTTGTTAGTAGTTATATTTAATAATGAATTTTTTAAAAATCATAAAAATACTACTGAATGTAAAACGGGGGAAACAGCGACTATAGACTGCAACCCCTTACAGAAATAGAGTCAGTAACACTGAAAAAAGAGGAAAGCCTGTCTGAACCGCAACTGACAGGCGATGCTTTCTGAAACAGAAAACTGACAGGGAAAAAAACACTGACGTAAACATGTTGACTAAACATTGACAAGGGAAAATACAAACTGAAATACCGAGTGAAAAAGGGGGGAATACGGACTGAAACACTGTCGGTGAGTGTTCATGTCCAGCTCAGCTAATGACCGACAGAAATGAATGAGCGCGCGCTCTGCCGTGAGTGACGGGACTTGTCCGTCAACCGACCTGTCAGACCATACTGGTTCAACAACACCACCACGTTTGCTTATCTACAGCATTACAACACACCACATTACATTCATTACTCATTGTTTAGCGAACTGCTTCCTGAAACTGACTGACAATAATTTCCTTCGGTCCCCTGCCACCAGGACTAGCTAATAACACGCTACACCGAGAAAGTTGTTTATTTACACTACAACATTCGACATGATATCCTAAAAGAGTTTTTGTAAAGAAGCACAAGTATATAATATTAAAACACACGATACCTCTTTAATCTTGGCTCTTTTGGCTTTAATGTCAGGATCCGCAGGCTCGTGCCCTGTTGCTCCGGGCGGTCGCACGTACGGTACGAACGGCAAACTGTCACCTTTCACCTGTCGGTTTTGCTCAAATTTCCTCTTGTCGCTGTTGATGTCCTCCTTGATCTCGTCCGGCCGCTTCTGTAAGGTGTCCTTGGCTTCGAGCAGCGCTTTCTCGTGGTCTTTTCTGATCTTAGCCAAGATCTTCTCATCCTTGCCCGTCCCGGTGCTCGTGTCACTGACTGTACCTGCGCGCGTCTCTGCCTCCACCGAGGACGAGCGGAAGAAAACTCCGCTGAGCAGCTTAGAGGAATCCGGTAAGAAGAAGATAGCTCCGAAACACAACGTGATGAAGGCGCTGAACACTAAAAGCAAGATGAATTTCTCCGTGAGCCTGAAGGAGGTCGGGCTGGCGGACTTCCTATTCGGAGTGGCCGTGAAAGGCAGAAGAGAAGCCACAGGCATTTTCTATTGCGTTTAAAAGCCCGTCTAAATGTGTCGGATTTGGCAACAAAGTAACTCCCCGATCACCTTGCGCTGCGCCGCGTTGGGTACCTGTTACATTGAAGTCAAGGTGTCCGAGTAGGACGCGGTAGATCCTCTCAAAGAAGTTGATCCCACTGCGCGAACGGGGTCCCAGCAGCCTCAACTGAACCGATCACGCCTGAAACACATCTGTGTAAAGTCTCGTTGGCGGAACGGAAGGAATGGCAGAGATCCATGATTGACAGCGCGCCTTGGCCAATCGCTTTGCGCCGGCGTTGCACAAGTTCGCGGTGGGCGTGGCTTCCGGATTCAGAGTACAGGAGCGTGATGTCTTGTTCAAACTTAATTGGTTATGGACTGGAATTATTCATTGTGGTGTCACGATCATAACGGCGACATTAAAAAATCCTTATGGGAATGTAAGGGCTGGCCAGGTTAAGATGTTGTTTTTAATTCAAACTTTAATTATTATACATTTTCCCTGTGCAGTTGATTAGCATTTTAATCAAAATGCAAAGTAACCCTTTTTTGCCTGTAGCTCCAAATCTAGTGTGAAATGTAGTCAGGAGATATGTAATCCAACAAAATAAGTGATACATTTTAGGATTTTGCATAATGTATATCCTAAAAAATTCTGGAAATTATTTTGATGTATCTAATTTGTGTGCTTTCTTATCGAGGATGAAACCTGCTGAAACAATGAATAAATGAGCAAATAATTAAATATATAATAATAATTAAATAAACGAATAAGTCCATAAATCCCTGCATAAACAAAACAACTAAATACGCAAATAAATAAATATAAAAATCCTCAAATTTCTGCATAAATAAATACAAAAATTATTAATAGTACAGGCTGATAAATAATTAAATAAATTACACTAATGTTGAGGGGGAAAAGAAATTGCTAAACTCAAAGTTGATTTCCATTGCCCAACACCCCCCCCCCCCCCCCCCCTCTTGACGTTCATTTATTTTAGAACGTAATTCCGTATTTACCTTTAAGGTCAACATGCTAATGAGATGCTGTCTGTCAATCAACTGAAGGCGGTTTTATAATATATTTTATGCCATCATTGGTTGATTGTTAGAAAAATTTAGCATTTCATTCTTTTGATTGGCTTTCGATGATTGACAGACAGCCTCTCATTAGCATATTGAGCTGAGGAACAGTAAATGCAGGATCACGTTCAAAAATGAATAAACATTTGAAAGGGGGAAAATCTACTTTCAATTTAGCATTTTCTTATTTTCACAACATTTGTGTCATTTATTTAATTATTTACCTGCCCGCACTATAAATTGTTTATATAGGCTATTTATTTATGCAGGAATTTTGCATTTTTATTTTTATATATGTATATATATCATGTCATAAAGCGTCATGTCATAAAGCGCGAATCATCTCAGACTGGTTTCTTGAACATGACAATGAGTTCACTGTACTCAAATGGCCTCCACAGTCACCAGAACTCAATCCAATAGAGCACCTTTAGTATGTGGTAAAACGGAAGATTCGCATCATGAATGTGCAGCCAACAAATCTGCAGCAACTGTGTAATGCTATCATGTCAATATGGACCAAAATCTCTGAGGAATATTTCCAGTACCTTGTTGAATCTATGCCATGAAGGATTAAGGCAGTTCTGAAGGCAAAAGGGGCTCCAACCCGGTACTAGTAAGGTGTACCTAATAAAGTGGCCGGTTAGTGTATTTACTTATTTTTCTAAAGTAATTCTCAGTATTCTGGATGGCTTTTGGATGTTTGTTACCAGTATATCACCACACTTCTTTTGACTTTTTAGCAAAAGAACAAAATAAAAAACTATGCTAAAAGTATATCAGCGCGTTGAATCATTTATAGTCTCCTCTACTGTTGGCGTGTATGAGTGCAAGAACAAGCAATATATATTACCAGTGCCACTAATACATGTGTGTTTGTGTCTTATAAATATAGACAGAAAAAGTCTAGCCTCTTTAATAAGAACTGAAAAAACAAGCTCTGTATATGAAACTGCTTTTAAACAGGCACAGGCAGGGCAGAACTCGAGTTCGAGTTTAGATATAAAGTTTAGATATAAACTTGAAATACTGTACATAGAGAAGAGGCCAGATATTCTTATAGCCAAGGATTTCCTGGAACTCGATTACAAAATAAACACTACGTCAGACAGTAATCGTTCAGCCTTGACTTTGTTTTCCAATGAACTGGCAGCATTGCATTGTTCTTTAACAAGACTGAGAACAGGAGACAGCTGCTTCATGGATGAAGGTTTTAGGGCAAAAGCTGAAAAACTGCTTTGATCGTTTTCTCTTTCTTAAAAGCAGGATGCTGTACCCCTAACATCTGGAAAGCTGAAATATACATTAGATTTTTTTTTTGTACGTATATTGTGAGGTTTGACGGCAAGCTCATTGTTTTAAGTCAGTGAGTTCACCTGCCAGTGAAATATCAGCAACAGTGGAGTGCACAGCTGTTGTCTTTGTACTCAGTGACTGTGTGGTGGCGACTCCAGTGCAACAACTCCAGTTTATCCATATGTTCTTGCTTTTATTTTGATTGCTGGCCAAATCTGTTTCACTACAACTAGACTTTTTGGAAACTCCTTTGTGCTTTATCTTTTGTAGTTTCTTATTGTTATTTCTGTATAAACGAGAGGATCTGTGGACGTCTTTGGTCACATGACATTGACAATATGGCCAAAGTAGTACATCTAAATTTCATTCACATACTTAAACCTACACTCACCGGCCACTTTATTAGGTACACCTGTCTAACTGCTCGTTAACGCAGATTTCTAATCAGTCTATCACACGGCAGCAACTCAATGCATTTAGGCATGTAGACATGGTCAAGACGATCTGCTACAGTTCAAACCGAGCATCAGAATGGGGAAGAAAGGTGATTTAAGTGACTTTTGTTTGTGACATGGTTGTTGGTGCCAGACAGGCTGGTCTGAGTATTTTAGAAACTGCTGATCTACTGGGATTTTCACGCACAATCATCTCTAGGGTTTACAGAGAATGGTCCGAAAAAGAGAAAATATCCAGTGAGCGGCAGTTCTGTTGGCGCCAATGCCTTGTTGATGCCAGAGGTCAGAGGAGAATGGCCAGACTGGTTCCAGCTGATAGAAAGGCAACAGTAACTAGAAATAATCACTCGTTATAACTGAGGTATGCAGAAGAGCATCTCTGAATGCACAACACTTCAAACCTTGAGGCGGATGGGCTACAGCAGCAGAAGACCACACCAGGTGCCACTCCTACCAGCTGAGAACAGGGAACTGAGGCTACAATTTGCACAGGCTCACCAAAATTGGATAAACAAAGATTGGTAAAATGTTGCCTGGTCTGATGAGTCTCCATTTCTGCTGCAACATTTGGATGGTAGGGTCAGAATTTGGCATCAACAATATGAAAGCATCAACGATTCAGGTGGATTCTGGTGGTGTGATGGTGTGGGGGATTTTTTCTTGGCACACTTTTGGCCCATTAGTACCAATTGCGCATCGTGTCAATGCCACAGCCTACCGGAGTATTGTTGCTGACCATGTCCATCCCTTTATGACCACAGTGTACCCATCTTCTGATGGCTACTTTCAGCAGGATTATGCGCCCTGTCATAAAGCGTGAATCATCTCAGACTGGTTTCTTGAACATGACAATGAGTTCACTGTACTCAAATGACCTCCACAGTCACCAGTTCTCAATCCAATAGAGCACCTTTGAATGTTGTGGAACGGGAGATTCGCATTATGGATGTGCAGCTGACAAATCTGCAGCAACTGTGTGATGCTATCATGTCAATATGGACCAAAATCTCTGAGTAATATTTTCAGTACCTTGTTGAACCTATGCCATGAAGGAAGGCAGTTCTGAAGGCAAAAGGGGGTCCAACCGGGTACTAGTAAGGTGTATATAATAAAGTGGTCGGCGAGTGTATATAGAACATACTTTTGATGCACATACATTAACAATGCTTTTTGAACAAAATATGTACAAATTTGACTGCAGTTTAAAGCCTGTCTGAACTGGAAGTTACTGAGAATTTTATTTCATTATGTTGCAATAGTATCTGACTGCAAACTTTCATATGCAGGCTGAGACACACAGTCTCAGACATAATGCACTCAATGGAGTTAGTGACATCACGGTGAGGGGTAGGGTGAGGGGCGGGATTAGGTGTGTGCATTAAAAGCATTGCATGCAGCTCAGCGTGGATCTGCACCCAGTCTTCATCCAGACCCTTCTCTTATGTTGATGTACTTCCAACTGAAACATAATATTGACTAGGGGGCGGGGCTTTCAATTTGCACATTGTTTCCTAGTAGCAAACTAATGGTAAGAGGGGGATGCCTATGAATATTGTGGCTGAAGCTGTCCAACCAACACAGACAAAGAAGGACTTCCACTCCAAAGTGGAAGAAATGGTCAAACATTGACTGAAAATTACAACTCATTGGCAAAATGTGCTCAGCGATACACTTTCGAGAACCAAGAAATGTGTTTGTGGGTACTTATGGCTGCAAAATTGTGTGTACAACGTGTGCTATGGGGCGGTTCTTACCTCCGTATTGACGGCTTTTTCAACTTAATTTATTTGCTCGGTAGCTCACCACGAATGGTGTCAGAGTTGGAACGCAGAGCAGACCAGGGATTGAGTTCAGTGGAAGATGGTTCCAGAAACCAGGTAAAACGAAACCCCCAAAAGGCTGTATGATTTCATGTTGGAAGCACATGGCAGTGATATGCAGAAGTGTACAAGTGGTGGATTTACAAGAAACGACCCGAATGAGAAAAGGTGTCCCAAAATTGTCAAAAATGTACAGGGTGGCATCTAGGGGATTTGTAAAAACAGACGTAGCCCCTGTACACGTTTATCAATTCTCAAAAGTGTATCCCATGGCACATAACTACAATGAGCCTGGGTTGGAAGATTACTAAATACACTTTTTTTGTGTGAAATAACTTGCATGGATTAATTGTTCACCTAAAGGATAACAATACTAAGATATGATTACTATCTTAATAATTAAAAAAAATGCCACTTGGCACCTACTTGTAGACCTAAGGCAATGTTACCTGGCAAAAGATTCACAGAGAAATCAATAAAAAAAAACAACAACATATTTACTTAAGAGGTAATACTGCGCTGCAAACATAAATGTATTTTTAACGCACTGACAGTTTTTATTTTGAATTGTTTCAAACTTTTTTATATTCAAAACAAGTGAAAAAAACACCTTCCAATACAGTAGGACAAAAATATTTCAAATAGATTTTCTGGAAACATATCTTAACATTTTATGCAGTGTTGGCTTTAAAATAAATTAGAATAATCTTTAAAGGAGCATTTATTAGTTTAACTGAAAAATTGGGTAAAATAAGAAACTTTATACTGCACAGTATTCTCAGACTTGATGGATTTCATTTTGTGGATGCTAAAAGGATAGTATGAGGAGTAGCAGTAAAAGAAAATGAGAGGTAGATTTTGTGGAAAACAGCAGGTGTCATCTAGGACATATTACTATGTAAGCACATGGGATGTGCAGTCACATTACCTGCCGCAGGAGTTCTTGCACACAAATTTCTGGGGATTTCAATCTTGTCACTATATAATAACAGCTGGATGTAACTCCCAAAAACATGTGGAACTGCTTGATGGAGGTTGAAGTGGGTCTGCATGATGTCAAGAAATAGAAAGTGAAAAAGGTCTGGGGGAAAAAAAAGAGAAAAACATAATTAATTTAATTCTGCCTTAAGATTCCTGAATGAACTAGAGGCCATTTTTTGTTTGCTCAACAGGCCTTTCAGGTCCTCTGAGAGTAATAACAATCCAGGCACACAAAATATTTTTTAAAGTGCCCCTATTGTGTGTTTTTATACTGCTTTTCAAGTAATGTGTAATGAAGTGGTTTGTGAATGTGATAAAAATAAGATTCAAAGATTGAAGTGCACATTGAAACAGTAATTGAAACGGTCACTGTTTCCCAAAACAATGCGATTTTGATCTGCCTGAAATAAGTAATTCCGTTATTCCAGACACAAATTCACAATAATTCCTACACTTTCCACTTTTGGAATGTCCTTCAAAAATATGAGAACTCCGGGTCAAACTGATACAGTAAAACCAGATCAAAATACAGTAAACAGCTGAAATTCAGATTGGTGTTTGGCTTCTGTCACTTGCTGTTAGGATGTAAACCACTCAGAACAGACTAGTACACCTGACCAATCAGAGCAGAGTTAAATCTCAGAAAGGAGGGGTTTAAAGAGACCAGACTCTTAAACTAACCATTTCAGACTAGGCAATCAAAGAGGAGATGATTCGATGTATATTATAAGCAAATAAAGCAGTACTCCAAAATATTATGTAAAAAATACAATGTTTTGTCCCATATCACTTTTCCCTAAAAACTCTTCATTGCTAAGCACTAGTAGTTGTCTTCTATCATTCACAAATAACCCAATTAGTGGTCGCCTATCATGTCATAGTACATTATAAAAAAAATTACAATCCAATCAAATTTTACTAGTGCCATCCATCATCAGGCTGGAGTCAGTGATAGAGAGTCCACACAAAGTCAAGGCCAAAAGCGAATTACTATATCTGTAACAAGATAACAACACAAATATAATTATATGAATAAATTATATGAATATAATTGCTAAATCAATGTTTCAACCATCAAACAACGTCAATAAAACAAACTATATCATACATAGCATTTACCTCATTACCAATTATCAACCAACAAATCAACCAACCAACCAACCTACCAATCAACCTGGCACCCTACCAATCATCCTACCAACCAACCAACCAACCAACCAACCAATTAACCAACCAACCAACCACCAACCAACCAACCAACCAACCAACCAACCAACCAACCAACCAACCAACCAATTAACCAACCAACCAACCAACCAACCAACCAACCAACCCAACCAACCAACCCATCTTTTGGTCAAGCTTTTATTTAACAGTATTCGTGTTTCTGTATTTGGATTTTTAATTGTTTTAATATGTTTTAACAGGTTTTCTTTATTGCTATGTTTCTTTTACTTGTTTTCTCTTATTGTAAAGCACTTGTGACTCCAATGTCTGGGAAAGGTGCTATATAAATAACCTTTACTTACTAACCAACCAACCAACCCACCAACCAACCAACCAACCTACCTACCTACCTACCTACCTACCTACCTACCTACCTACCTACCTACCAACCAACCAGCCAACCAACCAACCAATCAATCAATGTCAGCATGAATGAATATGAAATTGCACAAAGTTGAATCAGATACATTGTTAACCTTTACTTACTTACTAACCAACTAACCAACCCACCCACCAACCAACCAACCAACCTACCTACCTACCTACCAACAACCCAACCAATCAACCAACCAACCAACCAACCAATCAACCAAGCAACCAAGCAGCAAGCAACCAACCAACCAACCAACCTACCTACCTACCAATCAACCAACCAACCAACCAACCAACCAACCAACCAACCAACCAACCAACCAACCAACCAACCAACCAACCCATCTTTTGGTCAAGCTTTTATTTAACAGTATTCGTGTTTCTGTATTTGGATTTTTAATTGTTTTAATATGTTTTAACAGGTTTTCTTTTATTGCTATGTGTTCTTTTACTTGTTTTCTCTTATTGTAAAGCACTTTGTGACTCAGTGTCTGGGAAAGGTGCTATGTAAATAAACCTTTACTTACTTACTTACTAACCAACTAACCAACCCACCAACCAACCAACCAACCAACCAACCAAGCAAACTACCTACCTACCAACCAACCAATCAATCAACCAACCAACCAACCAATGTCAGCATGAATAAATATGAAATTGCACAAAGTTGAATCAGATACATTGTTAAAAATCACTCTTAACCATGTGAATGTCCATGTGAATTCAAAATGTACAATGTTTATTTTGCTAGCACACTTTTTTAGGTGAACAATTAATCCATGTAAGTTAATCCACTGAATATGTTTTTGTTTTTATAAACTTCGATCAAATTCTGACCATTTAATTGTGCGTTTGTAGTGGCAGTGCTACTCATTTGGTGGCCACAATATTCTCAACAATGCCCTTTTACCATTAGTTTGCTACAAGGAAATGATGCTTAAAAGGAAAGGCACACCCCCTACTTAATATTCCGTTACATATTTTTAAGTACATCAACATACTGAAATCAAAGTCTCAGCAACTTCCCATTCACACAGACTTTACACTCATTCATTCATTTTCCTTAATTTTAGTCCCTTATTTTTCAGGGGTCGCCGCAGCTGAATGAACCGGCCACTTATTATTTAAAAGCATATTTTTTACACAGCAGATGCCCTACCAGCCGCAACCCAATACTGGGAAAACACTTTAGTGAAAAAGTAAAAGAAAAAACATATATTAGCCCGTTTCTAAAAGCAATCCACGAAGAAGCCACTTTTACCTGAGGTAAGGGGCTTCCCTTTAGGGCAGTGGTTCCCAATTCCAGTCCTCAGGGCCCCAATCCTGCATATTTTATGTCTTCCTTACTTAACACACCTGATTCAGATCATCGGCTTGTTAAGAGAGAGATCCATGAACTGATCCTTGTGTGTCAAATAAGAGAGAAAGATGCTGCGTCAGAAATTGCATACTTGCATATTATATAGTACGCTTAAAACAGTATGTGAGCCGAGTTCATAGAATTCTATAACAGTAGATGAGAAGTACCTGAAGAAGTACCCAAGATTCTGAAGTACGGATCCAATGGACTCTATGCTATCCCATAATGCCACAGGAGAGAATTCATGAGTGGAAGTGAAGCGACGCAACTGACACTGGTTGGTCATGTTATAATGACTAATGGCGGATGTAGTACTTCCGAGTTCCATTCATACTAACATTCATATTATATAGAACATACTTTTCTAAAGGTCGTGTGGTAAATTTAAATTCAAATGTAGTACCTACTGAGTTTTGGACGCAGCCATACAAAATGTGCAGAGCAGGGGGTCCGGAGGACCGGAATTAGGGAACCACTGCTGTAGGGGCAACATGTGCTCTGCAAGCGGCTCAACACCTGCTGCTGCTGCTGCTGCACACGTCACCTGCCATGCACTGGTTTCCCAAACCCACTTCAGCTGATTTTCCATCTTCAACTAAACTGTATCATTCACAGTTTGCACTTCACTTGTCATCAGCTGCTCTAAAATGGCGCTTTCTAAACATTGCAGTTTTTTGATGGTTTGAAAGAACATTAATCACACAGCTCAAAACACATTTATGCTGTGCACAATAAGAAATTAGTCCATGCTTGTTTCTTCTTGCTATGGAAGCATATGGCATCTTTGCACCTGTTCAGAATAGACAAGCATGCAAATAAGGACGGCCTGCGTGCTTGTAAATGGGACAATAAAGCCTATCAGGTAATGACACGTAAACTAGAAAGTGTAAAATTAAAAGTATAATGACAGTGATAGTGATGTCGTACGTTCAAATTCTGGAGAGAAGTGTGGAAACGTTACAGCATTTGAATATTTAAATACTGTGTCATTCAAAGGGCCAGATAGAGACTGAAATGGAGGTGCATCAAGGATCAAAATGACTGTGAGAATGAGAGAAATGTAATTGAATCAGCATTGAGGCAAAAAAAAAAGACATTTGTATGTGACAGTATTTTGGCCTTTCATTTCTCTTAATGTCACATACTCTGCAATGGCCATCAGCCAAACAATGAGAAATGGATCTTTCTCTTTCTCTTTTTTTTTCTCTTTATCTCGTCAGCGTAAGATGTGTGACACATAGTCTTGCTCTTTTGGTTCTTGGCTTAAAAGCTTTAGTGCTGCTCAAATATAACAATATCCATTCAAATATTGATCTGTGTGACATATACATTTAGAAATATTTACATTTTGATTCCACGTTTAGGATCTAAAATTATGCCACAGTAAATTCTATTACAAACAAATTACAAATTTCCACAATATATAGTGTATAACTATATATATATATATATATATATATATATATATATATATATATATATATATATATATATATATATATATATATATATATATATATATATTTGAAGTCAGAATTATTAGCCCCCTTGAATTATTAGCCCCCCTGTTTATTTTTTTCCCTTTTTCTGTTTAACAGAGAGAAGATTTTTTCAACACATTTCTAAACATAATACTTTTAATAAATCATTTCTAATAACTGATTTATTTTATCTTTGCCATGATGACAGTAAATAATAATTTACTAGATATTTTCCAAGACACTTCTATACAGCTTAAAGTGACATTGAAAGGCTTAACTAGGTTAATTAGGTTAACTAGGCAGGTTAGGGTAATTAGGCAAGTTATTGTATAACGATGGTTTGTTCTGTAGACTATCGAAAAAAAATATAGCTTAAAGGGGCTAATAATTATGACCTTAAAATGGTTTTAAAAAAATTCAAAACTGCTTTTATTCTAGCCGAAATAAAACAAATAAGACTTTCTCCAGAATACAAAATATTATCAGACATACTGTGAAAATTTCCTTGCTCTGTTAAACATCATTTGGGAAATAATTTAAAAAGAAGAAAAAATTCGAAGGGGGGCTAATAATTCTGACTTCAACTGTATATATTGTGTAACAATGGAGTAATGATGCTGAAAATTCAGCTTTCCCATCACAAAACATGGTATATAAAATGATGTTATGTTTCTAATATACACTCAAAAAATTACATTTGTTGTTTGTTCAAACTACTTATTTAAAATAAGCTGAAAAAAACACAATTCTTGAATTTTTTTTGGTGGACAATTTAATTGTTTTATGTTCAATCCACTTAAATTAAAACTAATAATAAATAAAACAATAATAAATAATATATAATAATAATGCTGGCGCAGTGGGTAGCGCTCTCGCCTCACAGCAAGAAGGTCGCTGGTTCGAGCCTCGGCTAGGTCAGTTGGCATTTCTGTGTGAAGTTTGCATGTTCTCCCCGCGTTGGTATGGGTTTCCTCGGGGTGCTCCGGTTTCCCGCACAAGTCCAAAGACATGCGGTACAGGTGAATTGGGCAAGCTAAATTGGCCGTAGTGTATGTGTGTGGATGAGAATGTATGTGTTTTTCAGTGATGGGTTGCAGGAAAGGCATCTGCTGCGCAAAACATGTGCTGGATAAGTTGGCGGTTCATTCCGCTGTGGCGACCCCTGATAAATAAAAGGAACTAAGCCGAAAAAAAATGAATGTATGAATATAATAATAATAAAGGGCGACACGGTGGCTCAGTGGTTAGCACTATGACCACACAGCAAGAAGTTCGCTGGTTCGAGCCTCGGCTGGGTCAGTTGGCATTTCTGTGTGGAGTTTGCATGTTCTCCCCGTGTTGGTATGGGTTTCCTCCTGGTGCTCCGGATTCCCTCACAAGTCCAAAGACATGCGGTACAGGTGAATTGGGTAAGCTAAATTGGCCGTAGTGTATGTGTGTGGATGAGAATGTATGGGTGTTT
The DNA here is from genome assembly GCA_903798195.1 of Danio kyathit. NCBI lineage: Eukaryota > Metazoa > Chordata > Actinopteri > Cypriniformes > Danionidae > Danio > Danio kyathit. The sequence continues at coordinate 46,895,642 of LR812538.1, read as the reverse complement.
TCCAGTGATGGGTTGCAGGAAGGGCATCCGCTGCGCAAAACATGTGCTGGATAAGTTGGCGGTTCATTCCGCTGTGGCGACCCCTGATTAATAAAAGGAACTAAGCTGAAAAAAAATGAATGAATGAATATAATAATAATAAAGGGCGACACGGTGGCTCAGTGGTTAGCACTGTGACCACACAGCAAGAAGGTCACTGGTTCGAGTCCCAGCTGAGCCAGTTGGCATTTCTGTGTGGAGTTTGCATGTTCTCCCTGTGTTGGCGTGGGTTTCCTTCAGGTGCTTCGATTTCCCCCACAGTCCAAAGACATGTGCTATAGCCCAGGTAGCAAAGAATTCTGGCCCAGACTTGGCATAAAGCTGGCACAGCAGGCATTCTTCTGGCACTGGCATACAGGATGTGGGCCAAACATGGCCTGGGTTTGGCAGAGGCGGCACCGTCTTTAAGGTGGCACACAAAATTAGTGCCAGATTTAAAATGTACTATTTGGCCCAGATGTTAAAAATTTATATGTGGGCCACATAAGTTTGGCCTGTCTTGACCCTCATCTTAAATACATTAAAATTCTTTTTGAGTAAAGAAAAAACTACCAATCAGGTCACTTTGAGAAAAAGCAAGCACATAACGTGCCTAAAACGCAATGCTTCATGGGTTTATCAATTTCATTGCAATCGTGACACACCAACTTTATGAGATAGTAACTTGGCTGAGACTTGACCCAGATATGGTCCATGTTTGGCCCTTGTCTGGAAGCCAGACTTGGTCCAGTGATGTACCGTAATTCACTGCGGCATGTGGGACAAGCAAAACCTGATTGTGTGAGCCAGAGCTGAGCCAGAGAAATTTTGCTATGTGGGAGGTGAATTGAATAAGCTAAATTGGCCGTAGTGCGTGAGCGCATGTGTGAATGAGTGTGTATGGGTGTTTCCCAGTTCTAGGTTGCAGCTGGAACGGCATCCGTAAAACCTATGCTGGATAAGTTGTTCATTCCACTGTGGCGACCCCTCATGAATAAAGGGACTAAGTCGAATTAAAATGAATGAATGAATGAATGAATGAATAATAATAATAATAACTAATAAGAAGGCCCACACGGAATCTGCGCGCGCAGAATTCAGCAGATTTTCCGCAGAATTCCGCAGATTTCCGTAGATTTTTAGCCCATCATTAATTCTGTTTATTTACTTGAGTAAATGTGTGTAAATCTGAATTTATTCAGTTTTTAAATCACACATATTTCACATATTAAGGTTTTAGTTATGAGACTCCCAAAATAATTCTGCAGAAATCCACAGATTTTTACCAAAATTCTACGCAGAAATTGCAAAAAACGTCCGCAGATTCCGTCTGGCCCTACTAATATGTTAACTTAATTGCTTCATGTTGTCCCAACTCAAGGTGTATTGACTTGAATTACTCTTTCCAACTGCATTATAGAATCTTTTCTGCCCACCTTTGATTAAAAAAAGTTCTACTTTTATTGACAGTTTAGTTCTTTGATATTATAATATTGTCTGAGTTAGTATTTTCAATTGCAGTACAAAATCTAGATCAGAGGTGGGCAAACTACGGCCCGTGGGCCATATGCGGCCCGCTAAACTCTTTCATCTGGCCCGCGAAGGAGTTTTTAAAATGCTGCTTGTGAGTAACGGTTTGGTTTCAGAATTAGTAAAATAATTATGCAATACAAGTGAACGCCATGTGATGGCAGTATTACATGCGGTACAGTTAGCGCAACCAGTAAAATTAGAACACACTCTCGGATATTAAAATGCACTCAACCGTTAATGACTGAAAATGAGTCAGGCAAAAAAAAATAAACATTGACTCTGAATGTCGTGTGTTTAAGGAAGAATGGACAACAAAATACTTCCTTACCAATATCGGACAGAAAGCGGTATGTCTAATATGTCAAGAAAGTATTGCTGTTTTTAAAGACTAGAACAGGGGTGTCCAAACTCAGTCCTGGAGGGCCGGTGTCCTGCTTAGTTCAGCTCCAACTTGCTTCAAACACACTTGCCAGGAGGTTTCTAATTTATCTAGTGAGAGCTTGATTAGCTGGTTCAGGTGTGTTTGATTGGGGTTGGAGCTAAACCCTCCAGGACACCGGCCCTCCAGGCTTTTCACGCAAACATTCAAATTTTTTTTAATGTGTTAGTATGAGTTTTTTTCTATCAGACAATATCTTTTCTATTCTCCACTGTAAAAATTATTACATTATAATTATTATTATTATTATTATTATTATATTTTAAAAGGGATTATTTTATTGTTTTATGATGATTGATAAGTAAATATAAATAGCAGTGCAAATTAATTTGACTTGTAAATATGAATCAATAATAACTACTAAAAAATGTGTTTTAATGTGACACGTTTCTGTCCGATATTACATGTTCCATGCACACTGCCACTATAAATAAAAGTTATTTTTTGAAGGATTTTGCATGTGGCCCTTCACTTGGTTTGCAAAACTTGATGTGGCCCTCGGGTCTAAAAAGTTTGCCCACCACTGATCTAGATAATAAGCTAAGGTTATAATATGGAATTATTTCTACTGCATTTACATTATTTCTTATATGTTTCAAACTACTTAAAATGTCAGTGTCACTTTGTTACACTGTAAAGTTAAAATGAATACATAATCATTTTTCAGAGCAGATGTATGTCCTATAATGTAATTCAAATGCATATATAAGCAGACAAAAACTGCAGTGAATGGCAAGTTACAGTACAGGGAAATTATAATTATACAAATAAGTCATTATTTTAGGTTTGAGTACATTAAAGCAGAACATCCTTTATACCAAATGCGTTCTGTGATTTTCTAGAATAAATAATATAGAATTTAAAATGATAGAAAAAAGGTTTTATTTATTTATGTTTTCTCCAGCTGTAATTTACTTGCATGATGTGTTAATATAAAGGAAGTCTTCTTATCTGATCTGATATCCTCTGAGTGAGGGGCTATTAAGTGTATTTTGGATTACACTGAGGATGTGTGGGATTTCTGCTGACTTGCAAGAAAAGGTTGGTGGTAATGTTTATTGAATAAGCCCCGCAACGTCAGCATTATGCTATAACTCTGTAAGGTGGGGGGTTTTCAACCTTTACAGACCCACTGACCCCCCCATACAGTATAAAAAGACAGATTTCTTTGTAGCGCTCTGTAATAACTTTCATTGAGAGCATTAGAAGAGTGTGTACATTGGCATCATCAAATATAAGTATTAAAAAGCGAATGACATTTCATGTTTACTGGTTTTGTCAGATGAACAATAGTATTATAGAGTATTTAGTCATGTTTTAACTATTATATAATTGGATATGCACATAAAAATATGAAATGTTTATACACTCAAAAAAAAAAAAAACTCAATTGGATGAACTCAATTTAATTGAGGCCAGGATTTCCATCTAATTAATTTGATTAGCACCAAAAAAAAAAAAAAAAAAAGAATTTACACAATTAAATACAATTGAGTTGGTCCAACATGATTTATTGAGTTAGTCCAACATGATTTTATTGAGTTGGTCAAACATGATTTTTGGATTAATCTGTCTTAGTTTAAATAATTTATTTTAATTTTTATTTACTTAAACTCAAAGGTCTGATAATATCATGTATGTCTATTGTGTGTCGTACATTTCAAAGTCTCTTAGTTTTATTTGAAGTTATCCTAAATGAACTAAAAGAGCCATTTTAAAAGCATATTTCATGAGTTACATATACAGTTGATTGAGACTGATCTCAGAACTTATTTTAGGACAGTTATTGCTCACTGAGCAAAACAACAAACTGCATTTTTGCTAATTAAGCTGCCAACACATAAAGCATGGGGGCTTCTGCAAGGTGGTAATCTTAAAACTTACATGAAAATCTTCTAAATCTTCAAACTAAAGTGAAGATTAAACTCTAACAAATCTTTCTATTAACTTTAAACACCTAAGAATTACTTTATTGTCAACATTTCCCTCTCTTAATTGAATCCCATGCAAGGGATTGCTGGGAACTACAAATCCCCTAACTAGGTAATTAGACCAACACAATTCATTCATGTTGTCCCAATACAAAATGCTTAAGTTAACCTAATGGTTTACAAATTTAAGCGGACTCAACATGAAAAAAAATAAATTGGCCAAAGAAATGACAAGAATTGTGTTGTTTTAGTTCATTTTAAACCGGTAGTTTGAACAAGCCGCAGTAATCGTTTTTTTGAGTGCACTGTAAAAAATGCTGGGTTCACACACGTCTTTCATGTTGTCCCAACACAAATCGATTAAGGTAACTTAATTCTTTTTAGAAATTTAAGTGGACTAAACATAAAACAATTAAGTTGTCCCTCCAAAAAACTTTGTGAATTGTGTTGGTTCAACTCATTTTAAATAAGTAGATAGAACAAGCAGCAAAAAGTAATTTTTTGAGTGTGTACTGTAGTTTTTGCTCATACTCTATTAAGAAGATGTAAACAAATGTTTAGAATAGGTCAGAATGTTATAATAAATGTTAAATTTTTCATTCAGCTTGGTTTCCATATTCTAGACAGATTGTCAGGGTGATCATTAGTGTTGTGGAATTATTACACTGTAAAAAAATGCTGGGTTTCACACACACTGTAAAAAGTGATTAGTTACTGAAAGCAAGTAAACCAATTGCCATAAAACCAACAAGTTGACTTTACAAAAAATATGTAAGTAACCCCATTGTAACTTGGAACTGTTGTTGACTTAATTTTTAGAATTATGCTAATTGTACTTACTTTTTTAAAGCCAACTAATCCCTTTTTACAGTGTCAGACTACTTTAGCACGTCTGTTTTCAAATAATTACTGTAATTATCACAATATTACATATTTGGTGCTTCATTATGGCTATAAAATCTACAGTTACAGCCTGTATTGAATTTAGAAGACACACTGGAGTCTGAAAGAGCAGATTTACTGTATGCCATTTTGCTAGATACAGAAAAGCTGGGGAAAAAAACTAATATAATAAATGAGTATTGGGAAAAAAGTTATTTGTTTACTTTTATTTAAAAAAAAATGAGTACAATTTGCATAATTATAAAAATTAAGTCAACTTAACAGCTACAATGGATTTACTTAAATTATTTTTGTAAAGTCAACTTGTTGCTTTTAAGGCAACTGGTTTCCTCGCTTTAAGTAACTAATCCCTTTTTACAGTGTACCCACAGTGTTGAGACAACATGAAGGAATTAAGTTCACTTATTATTTTTTACAAATTTAAGTGGATTGAACATAAAACAAATAAGTTGCCCCCCCCCCCCCCAAAAAAAAAAAAACTTAAGAATTGTGTTGTTTCAGCTTAATGTAAATAAGTAATTTGAGTGTATAAATAGCATATATTTTTACAGTATGTGACATGAGATCACCATTTTCTGATCTCCAGTGGTAATTATTTTTTAATTAAATTTCCATCCATTTTCACTGAATCAAATCAAGAAAGCATATGGGCAAACCAGCCTAATTTCATGAGAAATCCTAAATATTTTAAGTTTTGTCAGTTTAGTGGCTAAATCATGCACATTCATATGAGTTCAGTCCAGCCTGATCTCACGAGAAAACGTAAGTATTTTACGTTTTGTCAGTTTAGTGGCTAATTCGAATGAATTCGTACGAGTTCAGTTGTAAAAAAAATGTAAGATTTACCTAACCCGGCCCCTAAACCCAACCGTCATTGGGTGATGAGCAAATCGTACTAAATGTACGAATGAGATCGTATGAATTCATACAAATTAACCAGTAAATCAAAAAGTTACGAATTTCTGTGAGATAGCATTGGTTCAGCCATATAAGAATGTATGATTTTTAAAAAGAGGCTTGTAAAAGATTCTACTACTAAACTCAACCGCCATTGTGGCATGAGCAGATCATACTAAATTGTACCAATGAGATCGTATTCATACGAACTAGACACTAAATCAGGGTGTCATGGTGGTGCAGTGGGTAGCACGATCGCCTCACAGCAAGAAGGTCACTGGTTTGAGCCCCAGCTAGGTCAGTTGGCATTTCTGTGTGAAGTTTGTATGTTCTCCCCGTGTTGGCGTGGGTTTCCTCCGGATGCTCCGGTCCCCCCCCCCCCTGTCCAAAGAGATGCGGTACAGATGAATTGAATAAGCTAGTGGCTGTAGTGTATGTGTGTGAATGCAAGTGTGTATGGGTGTTCCCCAGCGTTGGGTTGCAGCTGGAAGGGGATCCGCTGCATAAAACATATGCTGGATAAGTTGGCGGTTCATTTCGTTGTGGCGACCCCTGATGAGTAAAGTGACTAAGCCTAAGCCAAAAACGTACCAATTGCCATGAGAAAGCATTGGGAAAACCATACACTCTTTCTTCTCCATATGCGCTAGACACTTTCTAATAAACACCCCATGTTCCAAATGTTGTGCAATCCTAAGTGTGCTTCACACAGGTGAGTGGGCTTGACAAACCACCTGTAGCACACTTTCCTTTTACTCTCTATGTGCACCAGACACTTTCCTACAAACACTCCATTACAATGACTCAATAACAACAACACTAATAATAATAATAAAATAATAAAACTGCTAAACTAACTTAGATTTGGTATGTAAGATTTGTAAGTCGCTTTGGATTACAGCATCAGCTAAATGTATAAATGTAAATAAATTAAGTCAAAACCGGAGCTAGTGAATCAGAATTGAATCAGGAGATCTAAACTGATCCTCAGCCCTAATGCAAATCCCGTTGCACGACTTTCTAATTGCCCTATCCATCATATAATGTCATTATCTTTGACAGCATAACAAAATGTTTACACCCCGTGCCCTTGATCTACTATGATTGCATTGCAAGAAGGTAATGTGAAATTATTTCACTTTCAAATGACACTCGCGGGCAACATGAATAACCATTAAGCGATCTTTGACATTTGGGCCCGATAACCTCATTGAAACTACATTAAATTCTTCATTAACGACCGAGGTCAAATAAATCTGAGCTCCAAAGACAACTGTTTAACACTAAGAGACGCAGGAAGCGCCGTAAACTCATTAATAAAACAGCCGTAGGCTTTGTGTGCTAGCATTATGTGTTTTGCATGGCTAATATGCATTTTCCACATCAGTGAGCAATACACACCTCACTGCACTGGACTGCATATCAGCACAATGCAACTTGTGCATGACGGCAGGTGTGTCCCTGTTCCTCTGTATAGCGGAGCGACTGCTAAATCAACGGCTTCTTCTATTCTGAGCGCTATTCACGCTGTATCAGTTGATTCGCAATATTGCTGAATGCTTTTGCCGCTTGCAGTTACCGAACGGTTGTCTGGCAACAAGTGAATGTCTTTGTCACATTTGCATTAAATGGCCTTTCATGTGCAGAGGAGAAAACAGAAAAGAACACAGTACACACAACTCTCGAAATTAATAACATAGTTACAACATATTCAGTCTGACCGCAGGTAAGCCTATTATTTTGCTCAGTTCCAAAATATTGTTAAGAAATAATATCAAGATTTGGGCGGCACGGTGGCACAGTGGGTAGCGATGTCGCCTCACAGCAAGAATGTCGCTGGTTTGACCCTTGGCTGGTTCAGTTGGCATTTCTGTGTGGAGTTTGCATGTTCTCCCCATGTTGGTGTGGTTTTTCTTCGAGTGCTCCGGTTTCCCCCACAAGTCCAAAGACATGTGCTATACAGTAGGTGAATTGGGTAAGCGAAATTGTCCGTAATGTAGGTGTGTGAATGAGTGTGTATGGGTGTTTTCCCAGTACTGGAAGGGCATCTGCTGTGTAAAACATATGCTGGTTAAATTGGCGGTTTATTCGTTCAAGTCGAAAAGAAAAATAATTTAATGAATGAATGAATATCAAGATTATATAAAATCAAATCTTAACACGAACAAGTAACCTACATAAAAAAATACTATAGTAATTTATAGTAAACACTATAGTGCTTTTGAATCATGCTATAGTAACATGCTTGAATTAATTTGTTGTGGTGATTCTATAGATGTCGTGGTAACACAACAACTACAGTAATAAGTAATATAAACAACTAACTGATACTGTAGTTTTCTACAACTACAGTGTATATTATGCATAAATAGACCAGTTTACTGTAGCAATAAATAATATAACTATATATATATATATACTATATATAAATATTATTATTGCGACAGTCATGTCCGAATGTCGTGTGCAGTGGTAAGGTGGCTTTAAAGAGGTGCGTTCAACTTCATGCAGCGCTGCGCAGATCGATCAAACTCTGTCTAAAAGCGGTGCATGCCGGTTAGAAATTTTGTCCGGATTGATGCTGCGCCGACGCCACATGACTGTTACATGTGGCATCAAAGTACCGCTACAGCGCTCCGAGATCAGACGATTGATTCAGCCCGCGCAGCATCTGAAGAGTGCCTGCTGGAACAGCACGATTGGCCGAGTTCACCGCATGACAACAACCATGTGTGTTACGGGGTTTAATATTGGACAAATTCCGATTCAAAAATTTCAAAACAAACAATTAACTTTTTATACCATCTCCATCTTGTTCACATCATGCTTATTAATATTTGACTGCAGTAATCATGTTTTGTTAAATAATTTGTTCATAATGTCTAGATTGTTTGAACAGGTTTATTCAGCCTTTTTATACAGACTACTGTATTATACATTTTAATGAATAACCAAATATTAACTTAAATATGTCTTACAGACTTATAATAAAATAATTATTATCATTGATCCTGACACCCCTATAAAGATTTCTTAACAAATTAAGTAAAAAATATTTTATTAAATATAAAAATATATGATTATAAAATATGTTATTTCCTGTTAAGCCGTTTATGCAGAAATGTTAAAAGTGTCATTGATGTACCTGCTCTATAGGTATTTTCTAGTTAAAGTGTAGCTCATTTATTTTGGTCCTTTTGTTCAATCTCTTTGGATTAAAGTGCTTATTAAAAAATGCTTTATCCAAAATAATCTTAATCATTGTTTAAGACTTAATCAAACACCTTGTTTTGGGTTTTACACTAATATATATTGGAAAGTTTTATATCTATAAATGTAAATAAATGTAAACCCCTTTTTAGCACATTCAAACAAGAACTATTAGCCTAAAGAGTGAGGTTTAAACTCCTAGAATTTGTGCTTATTGCTTTGTATTTAATAGGCCTGTTCGTTTTTATGTTTATATTACCCTCTCGTTTCCCCTTATTTCTCTCCTGCGTTTGGTATATATTTAATTCATAATTCCCTTATTGTTTAAAAATAAACTATGGTTTGTAGAGACTGTATTGTGTTTTATATGTAAATCTTTTGTTGTTATAAATAAAAAATAAAAAAATGATGATGACTCCATGTGATCAGTCATCATGACTTTGAAACTTTGAACCCTGAAGTGTCCGGCTGTCCGGCTTGAAGGCTCCGTTTTCAACTCCGCTCCCACCTGCGCTCGGCTAATCTCGTTGATCACCGTCTGCAGCTGTGCTTCATGTTGAACGCACCTAAAGTCAGCTGAACTGGTTACATGACTAAAATGCATCATAGTTTTCTAATTGTCAAAATAAACATGGTCACTTTTGATCAACATAGGCTCATTCTGAAAACGTAGCCCTATATACGTTTTAGGAGATCGCGAATTATGTAGCCTGAAGTACGTATGGCTGCTTTCGTTTTTAAAATGAATGCTACGGGGCGTTATGACGCCATTCCTTTTCTCGCTTACAGCTGACTGCTTACCTCCATATGGTCAGCTTTCCCGATGTTACCGGTTTGTCCAGTTAGCTCGCCATGTATGTCGGTGGACTTGAGATGCAGAGGAGTTGACCACGTCGATGGGGTTCAAGTTTGATGAAGAATGGTTTAGAAAGCCAGTAAGACAAAAACAGAAGCCAAAAAATAAAATAAACAAGTAAATAAAAGGGTGAGAATGTGGAAACGTGGTAAAAATCAGGCGAGGACTTTCTGGATTGCTTTCTAAAACTGTTGGTTGGGTTTAGGGAAGTTGGTGGCCGGGTCAATTGGTGCTTTTAAAAACACTATTGGTTGGGTTTAGGGAAGGAGGAGGGTGGGTCAGTCAATCGGTCAGTCAGTCAGTCAGTCAGTCAGTCAGTCAGTCAGTCAGTCAGTCAGTCAGTCAGTCAGTCAGTCAGTCAGTCAGTCAATCAGTCAGTCAAACAGTCAGTCGACAGCGGCCTCTGGTGAATTTACGCGAGAAGAGCAGGTACGAATGGCACTCAAATGGATTGGAATGGCCTCTGGTGGATTCGCAAAAACAAAAACTGCAATAAAACATATCTCCTGGGACGTATTTGGCGCACTCCAGAAATGTATATAGAGGTATGTTTTCAGAATTAGCCTGGGTTAATTTTGATTTCACACACTTTAAAGATGGAGGCCAGAAAGGTTAACTGTAGGCTTTTAAAATAATAATAATAAATGATAATAATAATAATAATAATAATAATAATAATAATAATAATAATAAATCAATCAATTTAAAGAGTAAAAGTGGGTTCTAAAAGCTAAAATATCCAATCGCTAACAAGATGTACCTGATATATAATAATAAAGCTTCAACCTCCATTCACTAGGGTAAACTGAGCTTCATTACTCACACTGTGATTTATATGCATGTTCCACATTAATTTGTTATGAATGGATAACCTCTAATAGACCTTCTTAATCCCCCTAAACACCCCAAGATAAGACCACCCTCCTGACTTTCTGAAAAAGTGTCCACAGACGCAGCGGCTGACAGGCTGGCATGCAGTCGCTCTTAGCAGAAACAGCGCAACATGTTTACTTCTCCTATCAGGAATGTCTACTCCTTTTTATGAGGCTGTCGCTTAGCTTTTTTTAAAGAGCCGCCGCCATCCATGGCTTGTGATTCTTCATTGTGATAGCACAAAATTAACTTCTGCATGATGAGTGGCATGGTGTAACGTACCTAAATGCACAGCCGGTTTATTTACTAGGAGGGAGCAGACATGCACAGCAAAAGGAAAGCAAACCTGGAGGCTTGTGTGTGTATTAAGTTGCAGAGCTGCAGCGAAATATGAATCAAAGAACTGAAAGAGGACAGGTGCAGACGTTTTATGAGGCTGGCGCTCAAGCAAATCTGCCATGCTTTGATATGGTACAAAATGATCAAAAAGTTAACATGGCTTTCGCTATCTTGCAATTTACTCGACTTCATTTGCATCCCTTTGATTCTGAAATGGTCTGTTTGTTTGGGAGAAAACTGCCTCGATGCAGAGTTCTGCTGCCTATTTATTGCGGCTCGATTGCGAAAACCATAAAAACAGGATTTGAAATAAGCAGAGTTTAATTATTGACCGTCTGTAGGCTATAAAATGATATTGAAAAGTTGCTGATTTTGTTGGGAATGGTTAGCAGAGACATATCCAGCCTGATTTCATGAGGAAACGGAACTATATTGACAAAAAAGTGGCTATTGTAAATCATACAACTTCATACTAATTCCTATGAAAATGTATTTTTAAAAGGAAGTGTTTCCCCAAACCCCCCATTGGGAGATGAGCAAATCAAACTAAAATAAATTAAGAAGTAAAGAATGCAGGGTTCCAAACAATTAATTCGTGTTTTCCCAACACAAATCGATTAAGTCATAGGTTTATCTTAACGTCCTTATTGTAAGTTCTGTGAAGCAAAGTGTCCAGATACATTTTTACATGCAGTATGATGTGGAAATGTCCGGAGGTGCAAAAATTTTGGGATTCTGTGCTGGACATTTTATTTAAAGTAAAATAAAAATGTGTCCCCTACCTAGCAGGCACACAACATCATAAGACGTTGATATTAGGTTCGATTTAGGTCATGATGTCAGGTGACCAAAATACAATGTCTAGGCAGCGTCTAAGGACAAGGTTATTTTGACGTCCAATAATAATGTCAAATGACGTTGATATTTGGTTGATTTTAGGTTGTGTTGGAAAGTGACCAAAATCCAACTTCAAGAGTTCACACTTAGTTGATGATTGGTAATAAAGCGTGTTTGGCATGCTGTCCCGGGAGAGAGCCCTGAGCTCAGAATATCCTTGAGCCCGGGGCTTCCTCCCGTTTGTAGGGCGACAGGAGAGTCTGAGCTCAGGTGGTCTCGAGAACTCCCCTGCTGTGAACTACTGTATATATCTGGCTAAGAGTTGCCTTAGGATGCTATATTGGTTAGTCAATTTTTTCTATGGTGCCTGTCTTTGAACGGTGGGAGGAAACCGGAGAACCCGGGGAAAACCCACGCGAACACGGGGAGAACATGTAAACTCCGCACAGAAACGGCAACCGGCCCGGAGAGGAACGGACCAGCGGCGTTCTTGCTGTGAGGCAACAGTGCTACCCACTGGCCGCCGTGCCGCCCTATCGGAGAAGGGAGGAGTAGGGGTGGAAGGGGGGATTCTTCAAATGAAGATGACTGGAGCAAAGCGATCTGGTAATTTATAGTATGTCCGTGTTCATCTGATTGGCGCAATATGCGGAGTTAAGTGATACCAGCTGTGTTCAATCATAAGCACGTGATTCTCTCGAAATTAGTTTGTAAACAAACCACACGTCTGATAGATGTCATAGTGGTAAAAAAAACTGGGTGGGAGAAAACAAAATGGATGAGCGAAAAAAGTGATAGGAAAATATATTTTTTAAGTTTTTAGCGTTCCTTCACAAAGATGTTTTGCTTTATCTCGCAAATATGTTTGAAAAAAACTTGTTCCACAAACACTTCCTGTTCACTTTATACACTCACGTTTTTGTGGGATTCACCTGTATTTTATCATTCTATCCCTATCATCCTATCATTAAGAATTTTCTGTACACGCCATTTAAAGTGACACCTCTGTTATCTAACAAGTGAGGAGCAGCAAATTAATCTCTCGTTTTGTTTAGTTTTATAACAGAGGTGTCACTGTAAAAATGCACAGATCTATAGGCTAATGAAAGCATTCGATTACTTTAGTAACTCATGTATATTAGTTGTGTTTAAAAAAACAAACACAGAACGCATACACCTGAATCCCAAAGTGTCCTGCACTTTAGATCCTCTTTAAATGGCATGTACAGAAGCTGATCTGGGATCAGTTTATCATACGGAGCGCCTGTCAGTCAGCGCTTATACATGCATTCTCTGATTCAGAGGTTGCATAGTAAGGGCGATGATCAATGCACAGCTTTAATGGAAGGAAAGTGAATGCAGACATTTTTATTTTCATTTCAACATGCTTTCAGGATTAAAAATATGGGAGAAATATGGGAAAATACTTAATGATAGGATGATAGCAGGATGGAATGGTAAAATATGGGAGGATCCCTGCAAAAACAGGAGGGTTGACATGTATGTCTTTGTGAGTGAACGCAAAACGTATGTCTTTGTGAGTGAACGCAAAACGTCTTTGCGAGGGAAAGCAAAAACGTAAAAAAATTATATGTTCCTATCACCCACTTTTTTTTCTTCCACCCATTATCCCCCCAGCCCCCCGCCCCCCGTCACATCCCTTCCGCGTCTCCGTACAGCTTCCCTTAAATGCAAAGGTCTGTACATTTTGGTTAGTTGCTTCAACTGCTACAAAGAAAATGGTACAGAGGTGGAAGCTCATGATCTATTTGTTAAGCACTGGTTGCATTCACTATAGGAAATACTGAACTGTCGTCTGCACAGATCCATAATGCTAAACTAGACATTTTGACAGTGGAAAATATTTATATGTGACATCAAAGAAATCCTAGACACTTAACCCTCATATGATAATATGAAGGTCAAATGTAATATATGTACTTGCTTGGTCTAAACTAGTTATCCTGTGTTTCCTGATGTGCATATAACGGGGTGGGGGATGGTGATATATATGGAGTAATAGCTAATAAAAATATTTTTCAATCTCATTGTAAAAATTGTATATTTAATTTTGGAAATAAAAATGGAATTAGGGTTAGGGTTAGGGTTAGGGTTAGGGTTAATCGATTAAGTTAACGTAACAAATAAGTGGATTAAACTTGTCCCAAAAAATTCTCAAGAACTCAGTTGTTTCAGCTCATTTTCAGCTCATTTTTACAACCCAGGCAACCCAGGCCCTGATTATATACATTTCTGGAGAGCGGCAAATCCGTCCCAGGAGCTACGATTTTTTGCAGTTTTTGTTTTCGCGAATCCGCCAGAGGCTGATGTGTACATTTTTTGTGCAATTTGTGCCTGCTGTTCTCGTGTAAATCCACCAGAGGTCGATGTCGACTGACTGACTGACTGATCACCCCACCAACCCCCTTCCCCAAACCCAACCAACAGTGTTTTGAAAAGCAATCCAGAAAAAGAAAAGCCCTCGCAGCAACCTGATTTTTTTTTTCCACATTTTTAGATTTTACCACATTCTCACCCTGTTATTTACTTGTTGGTTTCATTGTTTGGCTTTTGTTTTCATCTTACCTGCTTTCTGGAACCGTTCTTTTCCAAACTTGAACCCCGTCGTCATAGTCAACTCCACTCTGCGTCTCAAATCCTCTGACGTATGCGACGAGCCACTGGACAAACTGGTAACAAGAGAAAAGCAGTCCACACAGAGGTAAACGGTCAGCTGGTAGTCGCAAAAAGGAACGGCGTCATACCGCCCCGTAGCATTCATTTTAAAGACAAAACACAGCCATACATACCTCTGGCTACATAATTTGTGATCTCCAGAAATGTATATAGAGAAGAAATATTCAGAATAAGCCTATGTTGCATTTTACATAAGTAGTTTAAAGTTGTTAAAACAATTAAGTTGTCCCAAATAAATCTCAATAACTCATTTACAATAAGTAGTTTGAATAAGCAACAAAAATAGTTTTTTTTTTTGGGTGAAATCATGCAAATTAAATCAAAAGTTACAAATAGTTGTGAGATTATGTTGACATATTCAGTCGATATCTAAACAAGATTCAATGATCTTATAAGTGATTCAGCTGAATGGCTTTCTTATTCTGTTTAATACCTTGAACAAAATATTACCAATACTCATCTGAAACCAGAGAGTTATTATAATATTGAGATGTCCTGGAAACTATATTACAGTGTCATGGCTGGAATAGTAAAGAGGGGAACTTATCCTTGGGACAGAGAGCTTGAAATTAAATATAATATCATCTTATTTATCATCATGAATAAATACGGCAAGGCCAATATTAAGGTCCCCGAAGCTCAGACCTGGATTTATTAAAAATAATGAAGTGCTCCATTATAAATGGGTGTGAGCAGGGCAAAAAAAGCATACACAAAGAAAAATAATCTTCAACATGCTTATTTTTAATGAAATAGTTGTCAGTTTATTTAGTTAAACTTAAAATTGACAATTTAAGACACTTAAAAAGCTCAAATAAAAATTTTATTAAATATTCTAAATAAGCAAATACACAAACAAACACATGTGAACTTTATAAATGACAAAAACTTTAACCAAAATTAAATTGAAATTAACAAAAATAAATTAATAAAATATTTAAAAACGTAAACAATAAATCACTTTTTTATTAACATAGGAGAATAATGTCTGAATCCATTGGCTAGTTAAAGGTAAAATTCAAAATAAATACACATAATTAATTTTCACATATTTGTGACTAAATTATGGCTTAATTAGAAATTACAAAATGTTCTGTTTACAACTGATATTTACCTAGTGTCTAAAATTTGAAAAGAAAACTCATGGAAACCACTATCAACAGAAAATCATGGCTCTGAGGGACATAATTTATGCATAATAATAATAATAATAATAATAATAATAATAATAATAATAATAATAATAATAATAATAACAATAATAATGTAGCACGATCGAGCAAGAAGGTCGTTGGTTCGAGTCCCGGCTGGATCAGTTGGCATTTCTGTGTGGAGTTTGCATGTTCTCCCCGTGTTGACTTGCGGTATATGTGAATTGTATGAACTAAATTGGCTGTAGTGGGAGTATGAGTATGAGTGTGTGTGTGTGAATGTGAGAGTGTATGGGAAGGGCATCCGCTGCGTAAAACATATGCTGGCTAAGTTAGCGGTTCATTCCGCGGTGGCGACCCCTGATTAATTAAGGGACTAAGCAAAAAAAATGAATGAATGAATGAATGAATGAATAATAATAAAAATAACAATAATAATAATTAAATTTTTTATTTAATTTGATAATTATAATTTAAACGTTATTTTCACTAAATTTCGCACTCATGATTGACAATATTAATTTAGGCTTAAATAATAAATAAAATAAAAAACAATAAAGAAAAAAAAAGTAGAAAAAATACAAATCAAATCAAATAAACAAAGTGTCCTAGACAGCGGTAAAAGATAGTTCAGCCAAAAAAGAAAATATACTCACCCTCAACGTAATTCCAAACTTTTATGAGTTTCCTTTTTCTGCTGAACACAAAATAAGTTATTTAGAAAAATGTTACGATACATTGTAACCATTGATGTAACAGTGAAGTGACGCTGAGAACAGAGGTGCGGATTCAAATGCAGGATTTATCAAACAGAATGATCAGGCAAGCAACGGTCAACACAGGGGCAAACAGATGTAAACAGGCAAATCCAGAGTCACAGTCAAATATCAGGGGAGTGGTCAGAAGGCAGGCAGCAGACAGGAGTAAAACAAGAAAACAAGGCTAGAGTCTAACATGGCAAGGAAAACACGTCGTAATGTTCACAGTTCAGTTCAACAAGACTCAGCAATGAAGTGTGTGTGTACGCTGTATTTAAAGTCCATGTAATCGGTGATCCTCTGGCTGTGAAAATGCAATCAGTCAGGATGAGGAACCGGTTGTGTGTGTGTGGTGCATGACTGATCTTGTAGTCCATAAACGGCAGATTTGTAGTCCGTTAGCGATCTGCAGCCGCTAGATCGCTGATAATCCCAACAATCGACTTCCATATAGGAATAAAGCATCTCACGGCAATTCCTAACTTTATGATTTAGTCAACATAAGCTTATTCTGAAAATGTAGCTCTATATACATTTCTGGAGATCGTGAATTATGTAGCCAGAGGTACGTATGGTTGCATTTTGTCTTTAAAACGAACACTAAGGGGCAGTATGACGCCGTTCCTTTTCGCGCTAGTAGCTGACCGCTTACCTCCGTATGGACGGCTTTTCCGCTGTTACCAGATTGTCCAGTGGCTTGCCATGTACGTCGGCAGACTTGAGATGCAAAGAGGAGTTGACTGCGACAATGGGGCTCGAGTCCAGGTGAGCAGGTAAGACAAAAAAAAAAGCCAAATAAAATAAACAAGTAAATAACATGGTGAGAATGTGGGAAAAAGGGTGACGCGGTGGCGCAGTGGGTAGCACATTTGCTTCACAGCAAGAAGGTCACTGATTCGAGCCTCGACTGGGTCAGGTGGGTCGGTTGGTGTTTCTGTGTGGAGTTTGCATGTTCTCCTTGTGTTGGCGTGGGTTTCCTTTGGGTGCTCTGGTTTCTCCCACAAGTCCAAAGACATGCATACCTGCCAACACTCCTGTTTTTCCCGGGAGTCTCCCGTATTTCAGACCCATCTCCTGTATTGTTCTGTCTCCCGAAAAACTCCCGGGATTTCACCACCCAACCCCCCACTCCTCAGCATTTTGGTACAGACCGGCTGTTGAATGTAAAGGGACTAAGCCGAAAAGAAAATGAATGAATGAATGAATGAATGAATGAATGAATGAATGAATGTGGAAAAATCTGAAGACTTGGTATAAATCAGAGGGCTTTTCTTTTTCTGGATTGATTTTCAAAACACTGTTGGTTGGGTTTAGGGAAGTGGGTGGGTGCTGGTTAATCAGTGCTTTTGAAAACACTATCGGTTGGGTTTAGGGGATCAGTTGGTTGGTCAGTCAGTCAGTTGACAGTGGCCACTGGTGGATTTACGCGAGAACAGCAGGTGTGAATGACACTTGCGAGAGAAATTTGAGATCCCAAAAAGTGTACACAGCGGCCTCTGGTGGATTCACGAAAACAAAAACTGCAAAAAAATTGACCTCCTGGGACGTAGAAATGTATATCGGGGTACGATTTTTAGAATGAGCCTGGGTTGGATTTAGTGGCTAATTCGTATGATTTCATTTGCAAAATTTAGTATGATTTTCTGATTCTCCAATGACGGCTGGGTTTAGGGGTGGGGTTGGTTGTCACGCCTCCCTTTTAACATCGTACATTTTCGTATGACTGAACTCGTATAACTGCATTAGACACTAAACTGACAAAATGTAAAATAGTTACGTTTGCTAGTGAGATCAGGCTGGAAAAAACAAATACTATAGAAACATTTTTGCAAAATAACTTCTTTTTTGTTTAACAGAAAAAGTATGACAAGGGAAGGCAGAGAAAATGACAACATCTTTAGTTTTGGGTGAACTACCCCTTTAACATCATATAAGAATAAAAGAAAAAACCTATCGTGCATAAATGTGCCTGTAGTTGAACAGCACGTCAACACATATAACAAACAGGCAAATGGCATATAAAAACACATGTCATCCTCATGCTCATTGAGAGAGCAAATCTCATGTCATGAGTCACGACCCATCACAGTTTAACACTGCATGTGGAGTGACAGCCATTTGTCAGACGGCATTCAATAGCAGAACCAGACGTGAAAACAGACTGCTATTTACATCCTACGCTCTCTAGGTTGGCCATTTATTCTGACTATAACTATTCATTTTTTTTCCAGAGGTGATAATTCACATTTGATGTACATGTGCTTGTTGTTGCCCACTCACGAATCACAAAGCAGTAAAAAGAAAGAGAGAGAGAGAGAGCGAGAGAGAGAGAGAGTTGTGAATTATTTAGATAAAACATGTTATTCATTCATAGCAGACAGCTCAAATGCTGCGGGTTCAAACTATCATGCAAAATGTCAATACTCAACATAGATAAATTCACTTCTGGTTTCTTATAGCACCATGTTGAGTGGCAGCAGTGACATAATATTGGAAAATGTCATATACACTCACCAGCCACTTTATTAGGTACACCTGTCCAACTGCTCGTTAACACAAATGTCTAATTAGTCAATCACATGGCAGCAACTCGAGATGATCCTTTGCAGTTCAAACCGAGCATCAGAATGAGGTAGAAATGTGATTTAAAAGACTTTAACGTGGCATGGTTGTTGGTGACAGACAGTATTTCAGAAACTAGGGTTTACAGAGAATGGTCCGAAAAAGAGAAAATATCCAGTGAGCGGCAGTTCAGTGGGTGCAAATGCCTTGTTGATGCCAGAGGTCAGAGGAGAATGGCCAGACTGGTTCCAGCTGATAGAAAGGCAACAGTAACTCAAATAACCACTGGTTACAACTGAGGTATGCAGAAGAGCATCTCTGAACACACAACACGTCCAAACTTAAGGCGAATGGGCTACAGCAGCAGAAGACCACACCGGGTGCCTCTCCTAGTCAGCTAAGAAGAGGAAACGGAGGCTACAATTTACACAGGCTCAGCAGTGGACAATAGAAGTCTGATGAGTCTCGATTTCTGCTGCAACATTCGGATGGTAGGGTCAGAATTTGGCATCAACAACATGAAAGCATTTCCATCCTGCCTTGTATCAACGGTTCAGGCTGGTGGTGATGTAATAGTGTGGGGATATTTTCTTGGCACACTTTGGGCCCAATAGTACCAATTGAGCATTGTGTCAACACCACAGCCTACCTGAGTATTGTTGCTGACCATGTCCATCCCTTTATGACCACAGCGTACCCATCTTCTGATGGCTACTTCCAGCAGGATAACGCCCCATGTCATAAAGCGTGAATCATCTCAGACTGGTTTTTTTGAACATGATAATGAGTTCACTGTACTCAAATGGCCTCCACAGTCACCAGTTATCAATCCAATAGAGCACATTTGGGAGGTGGTGGAACAGAGATTCACATCATGGATGTGCAGTCGACAAATCTGCAGCAACTTCGTGATGCTATCATGTCATTATGGACCAAAATCTCTGAGGAATATTTCCAGTACCTCGTTGAATCTATGTGCTGTGTACGCTCGTTTCTGATTCTGTATTATGTTTTGTTCGGTGTCTCTGAATTATTCTAAACAACTGTAAATTAATTCAATATGGTTTAAAAGTTTATCATTGTTTTTAAGGGGGAAAAGGAATATGTTACTAAGTGGCGCGACATACATTTTGCCCGTAGTTATTTGAATTGTTCAGAAACACTAGGTAAGTGGGTGAGCGCCGCTTTTTGGATTTCTGTTTATTATTTTAGGGAGTGTACTTTATTGCCGTCGCATATGCTGAAGATTTCAGTTTCTTTTTTACATTTTTATTTTCATTAGTAAGTTTAGAGGGGATCTTGCGTGCTAGTTTATGTGGCTTTTGGTTTTGTTTAATTCTTTGCTTTGGCGCCACTCTAGTTCCTTTTCCCCCTGTAACTTTTGCTTTCTATGATTGCTTACATTTATTTTCAAATGCATTGTACAAAGCGCATACATGCCTCTCTTTTGTTGGCTTTATCGTTTTTTTTCCTTATAGAGGAATAAACGAATTAAGCATTAAGATTGTGTCCTCGTTTATTTCCATTTATTTCCTTTAGTAATTATATAATATTCTAAATGTTACGTTTACTCTGCCGACAACTTATTAAATTGTAACAGCCATGAAGGATTAAGGCAGTTCTAACGGCAAAAGGGGGTCCAACCCGGTACTAGTAAGGTGTACCTAATAAAGTGGCTGGTGAGTGTATATTGACATATATGCAAATTACAAATTAGTTTGGGGAAGATTGACCCCCCTAATTAATGTTTGATGATCCCCCTCAAAGGACGTCAAAACAAGAATTATCATCTGACCACCCCTATAATGGTTCATACGATTGTGAATGCATAATCACACTAATCTATGCGAGAAAACAGTCATTCATCAGTCTGAAACCGGCAGATCTACAGCACAGATAGACATCTGTAAATATTCACAAGACTGTTTTCTCATAAAATAGGTGTTTGTATCTCCATGGCCTTAAAGTAAAGTCAAATCAGATTCATAGTTTGACTACAGTAAAATCTGAAATAGCTAATCAGAGGATACTGTAGGTCAGAACACATTAAATGTCCCTTAAAACACTGAAAACCTTAATATATTTTATTAATATATTGGGCTTAATTTAAATAAATACATACATTTGATTCACTGAAGCATGTAGTGGATTACATAAACTAACATTAACAAAAGTTGACCCCCTCCCCCACAATAGTCAATGTATAATTCGCACACTGCATATATTGCATGATATTTCATAATAAGCCTTTGCAATGCATGGCATAATGTTTAAAGGGCTTCTATTATGCCCCTTTTTACAAAATGTAAAACAAGTCTTTGGTGTCTCCAGAATCTCTCTGTGAACATTCAGTTCAAAATACCTGTCAGATCATTTATTATCCCCTGTTGAAAATGTCAATTTTGGGGTCAGACAAAATTTTAGCTGTTTTTTTGTGCCTGTACCTTTAAATGCAAATGAGGAGGTTCTCCTCACCCACTGTTCCAGCATTGTCGCTTCAAAAAGATGTCAGAAAAACAAAACACTTAGGCCCAATGTCAATTCTATTCTTTTACCCTTACCCCTTCCCCTTGGCCCTTGAAACGGAATGTGAAGGGGAAGGGCTTAACGATATCATGTCATCATAACGATCTGATGTGGCAATAAGATCTTAAATATACTGTGCATTTACATCGTGGCCATATTCATCTACGTAAACACACAGAAACACCATTAACATTATACCAGACACTATAAAAAGCTCATTCCCAACCACTAGACTTTTCTGACAGGCGATTCGAGTGTCATTGAGTGACTGATGTAAAAGTATGTTGTGGGACTGCTATACAGGAGTTATTATTAGTGATTATAGATAGCTAAATTTAGCAGTTTTTTAAAGCATGAACATAAAACATAAACGTTGTAATAAATGTATTAAAACATACAGTTGTTTGTTGTAAAAATACTTAATAATTCCAAAAAGGAGGCATGATAATCTTATTGTATGTAAACTTGACTTTCAAGAAAAGTTATGACAATTTCTCAAAAAATATCTCTCTCGTTATTCTGCTGTTAAGCATAACAGAAACAAATTTGATAATCCTAACTTACCTAAAAGAGAAAAAGTTTAGTCACATTAACATCTGACTTTTTTTTTTAAATGGTTATGTGCCTTTTCATAAAGTGTATGTAAACTTCTGGTTTTAACTGTGTATATATATATATATATATATATATATATATATATATATATATATATATATATATATATATATATATATATGTATAAATAATCATTATTTCTTGATTAAATTTAATTAATAAATGCACTTACACATCGTTCTAAAATAAAATTAATAAAGTGAAAATCTGCTGCTTTCTACACTGAAAAAAAAAATGATTTATTGGATTTAGTAAAATTCTTTAAGGTAACTGGCTACAAACAATAGTAATAAATTGATTTAAACAAACAAATTCAGTAATGTTTTTTTTGTTTAGATTCAGTCCTTATAAATTGTTTGCGACCAGTTACCTTTAAAAAATGTAAATCAAACAAACTATTTTTTTCAGTGGATGCAGCATTTAAAATAACAGAATGACACAATTTAAATGTATCTTTAAAGGTGCAGTATGTAAGTTTGACACCCAGTGGTTGAACTAGGTATTGCACTCCTAAATCAAAATAAACGCACGCCTGGGATGCCAGATTGAGTACAGGAGTGAGTGATTTTGACCGAGTTCTAAATAAAAGCAACGACACGCGATAGAAGGAATATTTTCCATATTGAAAGGAGTTTTAGTTCTAATCAACACCTCGAATTGATATATTAGAAACGGCTTCTATTTCTCACAGCTGAACATGTGAAACCTATGACAGTGCACCTCAGGTAAGCCTGGTGTGTTTTATTTAGTGCTAAATGCTAACAATGTGAGTTTGAATGGATTCTAAACCTTACCGTTTCATGAGTGAGTGCATATTCTGTGCTTCTGAAAGGCTGTATTTACATTTCTGTCGTGTTTCGTCTGGTGCAAACAGTCAAACTGCTGTTTACGTGTTGTTAGGACACGAGATTACAACGTAACCTGCTCACCTAATGTTTACGCTCGTAATATTTATATCATTTGCTAATTAATAACCTCATGTGGAACTGAATCTGTCTCATTTCGATGTCTGATACTGTCCATTTCCCTCACGGGCGCATGCTTTCAGAGCCTTTCTGAATGAATGAATGAAATACGCTGTTTTCCAACAAGGCAACCCGGGGTGCTGGCATTCTGCAGGTTAACTTTACCTAAACAAAGACAGCGTTCCGGCACGGAAAAACCGTTTTCAAAGCAGAATATCTGACTTCAGCATTGTTTTTCAGTTAAACAAGTATGTTCACTTGGGATGTTTCTTAAATATCTGCAAACATATTATAGTATTTTTATGCTTTAGAAGAGTCAAAAACTTACATACAGCACCTTTAAAGTTCAGGTGGGTTTTTCCCCAAAACCTGAACGCTTCAGATTTTGAGACTCATGACGTATACAAACTAATCTATGACCTGTAATCTCAGTCGAATTTCCAGACAAACCCAAAGCACATGTACTGACAGCAAGGCCAATCCTTCTGACAGCCCCTTAAGTCCCATCATCATGTTCTTTCATACACTGTCATATAAAAAGCGAGGTCAGTCCATCTGACACACCGTCAACCAGTCCACCCTGAGCAGCCATAAAAATAGAGCAGACTGTTTCAGACTAATCCGTTTAATAGAGCTCTGTAAACTGCAAAGACTTACAAAAATACTCTCAAGCAAATGCCTTAAATATGAGATTCAAGCTAAAGCCCTCTTATCTGCTGTCATGGAGAGGTGGATGGCGACGCGGGCTCTGACATGTCTGCCATGTATTTTACGGTGAATGAGATTCAACGTCAGTCTCTGCAAGAAATCGCTTTCACACGTCTGATGTGAAGAGGGGAGCCAGTGCTTGCGCTCGTGCAGCGGTAAAGATAACAAACTGCCTGCGCTTTCACCTCACATCACACTCAATTAGACAGTATGGAGCTCAACACTGGCTGTCTGATCTCTTCATAACAAATAAAGCAATATATCAAATTCTATAGGCCAACTCCACACATGAATATATCAATACTGATTTGGGGAATTCCAGTTGACAATTTTCCTTGAGGATTTAGTTTGAAGGGGAACTATAATGCCCCCTTTTACAAGGTTTAAAACAAGTATCTGTGGTCTCTAGAGTGTGTATGTGAAGTTTCAGCTCAAAATACCCCACAAATAACATTTTTAAACTCTTTGAAGCTACCCCTTTTAGGCTTTGATCCAAATTGTGTCATTTTGGTGACTGTTGCGTTAAATTTAAATGAGATTGTGCCATTTTCAAAAGTGAGGGGAACTACAAACACCTATGCATCAGCATAGTGGCAGAATCAAAACAGGACTAACGTTATCTGTGTGAAAAATGTCAAAAGAAGTGACTCAGGAGAAGATAGTCTATGGAGAACACAGTGTTCATTTGTGCATCCTAAAACTCCACATTTATAATGCCTCATAGCCGTTGACATTATCTGATAAGAAAACTCTAATGGCAGACAGCTGCTTCTCACTCAGGGCTGTTCATGCTAATAAGAGAGAGATTGTCACTAATAGGCAGGACTTTCCTCTCTGTTGACACGTACAAAGGGAGAATATATATATATATTTTAAATCCCTAACCCTAAGCTAAGTGCTGTTGCAATATTTCCAATCTCTCTAATCTACTGTGCTGAATAATGCCAAGTATACACATGTTAAAATGTGCCAGCAGTGTACTAACATGCTTAAACTTGTTAGATATTTACATTAGATGTAGCCTACGCTATTGTTGTCTACTGGAAGGAATGCATCAATATAGCCGCCATTTTAGTACAGGGTAGCGCTCCTTTGAAATGAATGCAGGACCAAGGTGCAGTAGAGGACTGTGGCCATCCAGAGATACAGTTGAAGCCAGAATTATTAGCCCCCCTGTTTATTTTTTTCCCCAATTTCTGTTTAACGGAGAGAAAAAAAATTTCAACACATTTCTAAACATAATAGTTTTATTAACTCATTTCTAATAACTGATTTATTTTATCTTTGCCATGATGACAGTAAATACTATTTCACTTGATATTTTCCAAGACACTTCTATACAGCTTCAAGTGACATAACTAGGTCTATACAGCTTAAAGGCTTAACTAGGTTAATTATCTAGGCAGGTTAGGGTAATTAGGCAAATTATTGTATAATGATGGTTTGTTCTGTAGACTATCGAAAAAAAATATAGCTTAAAGGGGCTCATAATATTGACCTTAAAATGGTCTTTAAAAAATTAAACAAATAAGACTTTCTCCAGAAGAAAAAACATTATCAGAAATACTGTGAAAATGTCCTTGCTCTGTTAAACATCATTTGGGAAATATTAAAAATAAATAAATAAAATAAAAGGGGGGCTAATAATTCTGACTTCAACTGTATATACACATATACACATAACGTCACCTTAGAATTATAAGGTGCTATCTGACATTTTTGTCAAAATTGAGTTATTGACATATTCTTATTAAATGACAACTTATTTACATTATGGGATGTTTTTTTATAATTTGTTTACATTAAGACTTTTTATTTAAAAAACAAATGTCACACACATATTGTTTGCTATGGAATGCAGAAACTTTGAAGCTCCATATCTCAAAATCATTCAGAACGCAGATAGAACCTTATAATTCCAAGGTGACGATATATCTATGATCAGGAGTTCTCTCGGTGGTCAGTATGCAAATATTTTATTTCATTACGAAACTTGGCATTTTACGTCACTTTTCTACATAGATAGATCAGTGGCCGCATGGGCATTGCCGGCAAAGAGCCTGTGTTAAGCCCCTGTTAAATTTGATCTAATTCATGTCCTGAAACACACCCCTTTTCCCTAACGAAGGGAGTAATTCGTTTGTGAATGAATTTTCGTTATGAACAACTCGTGTCAACCATCGATATCCCTGCGTTTCAATGTGTATATCCACCTTTCTGATCTAAATGGTATATAACATTTGTAATATTCAATAATTTATGGTGGACAGTGTGCACATTGAGGCGCAGGCACTGTTATGCTATCAGGCATCTGTATAAGTTACTTCAAAAACTAGCTGTAAACTTTTGAAAACTTCAAAATTAAGATTTTTTAAAATATATTTTTAATAAGTTTCTTTATTTAACCAGGTAAAAAAACCCATTGAGATCAAGATCTCATTAACAAAGGTGACCTGGCCAAGAGTTCTGCAGAACACGACTTTATGAAAAAAAAAAAATAATAATAATAATATAAAAAATATGGTTTAGTCCTTCAGCAATACTAAATGACACAACCCACGCTCATTCTGAAAACGTCTCCCTATATACATTTCTGCAGTGTGCCAAATACGTCTCAGGAGCTACTTTTTTTTGCAGTTTTTGTTTTTGCAAATCCACCAGAGGCCGCTGTGTACGCTTTTTGAGATCTCAAATTTCTCTCGCAAGTGTCATTCACACCTGCTATTCTCACGTAAATCCACCAGAGGCCGCTGTCAACTGACTAATTGACTGACTGACTGACTGAGCGATCGACTGACCGACCCCGTTCCTTTCCTAAACCCAACCAATATTGTTTTCAAAAGCACCGATTGACCCCACCATCATGGTCAACTCCTCTCTGCGTCTCAAGTTTGTTGATGTACATGTCAAGCTAACTGGACAAACTGGTAACAGCAGGAAAGCGGTCCATAAGGAGGTAAGCGGTCAGCTGGTAAGCGCGAAAAGGAACGGCATCATACCGCCCCGTATCAACCGTTTTAAAAACGAAATGCAGCCATACGTACTTCTGGCTACATAATTTGTGCTCTCCAGAAATGTATATAGGGCTACGTTTTCAGAATGAGTCGATGTTGAAATTACAATATGTTACTGTAAAAACACATACTGAGTAATGGATTGCTGCTGTTTGATGCATAGGATAGAACGAATCGGGATGAGCTCAGACATTAAGTCTTTCACTGGTGATGATAATTATTATGATCATGATTGTTATTTATACTCAGCACTGTTTGTGACTCAATGCATATCAATAACTGAAGCATATCATATCTGATTGCATTTTATTTTATGGTTTCACTGGAATGGAGAGATGACCTAGATCTTTCTGAAACTTGAAAAAAACAACAACAGAAAACTGGATATTTTTAAGAGTGTTGACAACTGTGGTAATTACAGATTTTCTTTAGTAGGCTAAGTTATAAGACGGGAGCAGAAGGGCCTAACAATGCCTGCACTTAGGTGTATAAATTTGTATAAACACTTTATGAATACAATTACAAAATATGTCTACACTACCTGACAAATGTCTTGTCACCTATCCAAGTTTTAGGAACAGCAAATAATAACTTGACTTCTAGTTGATCATTTGGTATCAGAAGTGGCTTATATGGAAGGCAAAGCCTTGATTTTTAATTATTTCAATAGGACTGTAAGGTCTGACTTTGCTTAGACAAAAGTCTCGTCACTTAACAGAAATAATGTACAGTATAGAATATAAAGTCATGGTGCAGTGGAAAAAGAATTAATATTGTTTATGACTCTCATGAGCTTGGACGACTGTATTCATACATCTCTGCAATGACTCAAATAACGTATTATTAAAGTCATCTGGAATGGCAAAAAAAAAGCATTCTTGCAGGACTACCAGAGTTCATCAAGATTATTTTAATGCGTCCTCCTGCATCTTCCCAGACATGCTCAATAATGTTCATGCCTGGTGACTGAGCTGGCCAATCCTGGAGCACCTTGACCTTTTTTGGAGGAGGTTAAAGTATGAGAAGGTGCGCTATCCGGCTGAAGAATTTGCTCCTGTGATTTGTAATGTAATTGGCAGCACAAATGTTTTGATGGCTGTTGATGTTGCCATCCACTCTGCAGATTTCTCACACACCGCAATACTGAATGCAACCCCAAAAAAATGACTTTTCCTTCACCAAACTTGACTGATTTCTGTGAGAATCTTGGGTCCATGCGGTAGGTCTTCTGCAGGATGCAGTTCAACAGATGATTCGTTGGAAAAATCTACCTTCTGCCACTTTTCCAAATGATCAACTAGAAGTCAAATAATTATTTGTTTCTTTTACAACTGGGATCAACGACAAGACTTTTGTCAGGTAGTGTATATGCCTGTCTCACACAGTAAAGAAAGGTGCTCATAATGTCAAGGTTATAAATGAAACTAACAGTGCAAGTTGCTTAGTATAAATGTGTCCATTAAATGCACGAATATAAATGTCTATATTGTAAAATCCACAGATCTGAGTAAGTGGTTTTGAACTTAGCTTGTCGATGGACTTAAAACACATAAAAAGTCAGGATAATCAGACTTACATAACCCACCCAAAATGCTAGTCTCCAAAAAAAAGGAATGCATTATTTATACAGACAGCAGCTGATACTTATCGTTTTCAGCAAAGGAAAGCAATTACAAAGAAAAAATAAACAAAAATAATTGGTCTCCAAAATATCTAAAAGACAAATCTGAGATGTTTTTTGATTTTATTAAACTCTATAATTGCATCTCTGTGAAAAATTTGAGTGCATACTAATGAAATGGTTTGATCAGATGCATGAATATGGAGGAAAAATCTAAAAAACAGAACAGCTCAGGAAGGTGAAAAATCTCAATACGGTTGTGTAATTTCAGAAACAATCCTGACGCACACCCTACAGACCCCTATAAACACATTTAATGCTGGTGGGGAAATAGTTGGGGAGTTAAATCACCTTGTATCCTGTCCTACCTAAGAAAACACCTCTCAGTTCACATTTCATGGTTGAGCGATATAATCTTTTTTTCACTCCAAATGTGCTGAGTTTCCTTTCAAGCTCAGCTGCCGAGACTGTTTCTCTGCATTAATGTCAGGGAGTAAACACATTTCAGAAGGTCACTGTCAAAACTTTCTTTTATCCTTTTAAGTAAAAAATTGTGAAAGTTGCTGCGTTTCTCTAGAAAAGCTCATAGCATCAATGTTTGTTAAATTCCAACAGTAATGGTGATATCATTTTTATTAGCAGTGTCCTGCCATATTAACTGAGGATGCAAGTATCAGCAACACCAAGATGTCCAAGATCCTGACAGCAGCTAAAAACAGAAATCTATTGGATGCCAGAAGAGGAGAGAGATTAGCAGGCCATCCTTGGTTATTTAGGCCTTTCAAAGCTACTGAGAAGAGCAATATTTCATATTTGCAGAAACTGAAGTGGAGAACAGTATGTGCTCAGAATGAGAAGAGTCCATTTTCTCTTCAGTCTTTATGGGTCTTGAGGGCTGTTACGAAAAATACTGTCTGTGGAACAGTTTGTGTTAAACCATAACAATGCCTCCAATACTGAAGGCAAGACATTAACTGGAATCCCTGTGTCAAATTATTATACATTTAAAATTAAATTCGATGGGAAAAGAGATAAAGTTCACTTCAATGTTGTCAAAATAGTCTCTCTGTGTTGTAGTGGTGGGTATTTTTAGTGAATTTTTCTTCAAGTTACACTTTTTCACCAGTAGGTGGAGACAAATGCTATTATTTTTCAATGAGTAAATCAATCAAACAACCGATTCCTTTAAATGAAAGCTTCATTTAGACACTGACTGTTGTGTTGGTAGGAGAAGATGCAATGGTTAATATGGCTGCGCCACCATAAATTCCAAATTCTCAATTGTTAAATTCCAACAGTAATGGTGATAACATTTTTATCAACAGTTTCCTGCCATATTAACTTATCATACAAATATCAGCAACACCAAGATGTCCAAGATCTTGACATCAGCTAAAAACAGAAATGTATTGGATGCCAGAAGAGGAGAGAGATTAGCAGGTCATCCTTGGTTATTTAGGCTTTTAAAAGCTACTGAGAAGAGCAATATTTCATATTTGCAGAAACTGAAGTGGAGAACAATATGTGCTCAGAATGAGGAGAGTCCATTTTCTGTTCAGTCTTCATGGGTCTTGAGGGCTGTTACAAAAATACTGGATGGAATACACAATGGAACAGTTTGTGTTAAACCACAACAATGCCTCCAATACTGAAGGCAAGACATTAACTGGAATACCTGGGTCAAATTATTATACATTTAAAATTAAATTTGATGGGAAAAAGTTAAAGTTCACTTTAATGTTGTTAAAATAGTATCTCTGTGTTGTGGTGGCGGGTATTTTTAGTGAATCTTTCTTCAAGTCACACTTTTTCACCAGTAGGTGGAGACAAACGCTATTACTTTTCAATGAGTGACTCAATCACCAAACCGATTCCTTTAATTGAAGGGTTCATTTAGACACTAATTGTTGTGTTGATAGGAGGAGATGCAATGGTTAATATGGCTGTGCCACCATATATTCCAAAATGCCAAATTCTCAATTGTTCAACTCCAACAGCAATGATGATAACATTTTTATTAACGGTTTCCTGCCATATTAACTGAGGATACAAATATCAGCAACACCAAGACGTCCAAGATCTTGACAGCAGCTAAAAACAGAAATCTATTGAATGTCGGAAGAGGAGAGAGATTAGCAGGTCATCCTTGGTTATTTAGGCCTTTCAAAGCTACTGAGAAGAGCAGTATTTCATATTTGCAGAAACTGAAGTGGAGAACAATATGTGCTCAGAATGAGAAGAGTCCATTTTCTGTTCAGTCTTTTTGAGTCTTGAGGGCTGTTACAAAAATACTGTCTGTGGAACAGTTTGTGTTAAACCACAACAATGCATACAATACTGGAGGAGAGACATTCACTGAAATACCTCTGTCAAATTATTATACATTTATAATTAAATTCGATGAAAAAAATAAATAAAGTTCACTTCACTGTTGTTCAGAAGTCTCTCTGTGCTGTATTGGTGACCATTTTTTTAGTGAATCTTTCTTCAAGTTGCACTTTTTCGCCAGTAGGTGGAGACATATGCTGTAATTTTTAATGAGTGACTCAATCAACCGATTCCTTTAAACAACTTATTCATTTAGGCACTGATTGTTATGTTGCAGAAGAAAACGAAATGCTTAATATCAGCCTGATCTTTGAAGAAACGTAACTATTTTGTCAGTTTAGTAGCTAATTCATACAAATTCGTACGAGTTCAGTCGTAGGAAAATGTACGAATTTTAAAAGAAAACGTGGTACCCAACCCCACGCCTAAACCCAACCGTCATTGGGGGATAAGCAATCGTACTAAAATATTAGAACGAGATTGTACGGTTTCATACAAATTAGCCACTAAATCAAAAAGTTATGAATTGCCGTGAGGTACCCTTGTTAATATTGCTGTGCTACCCATGATTTTGTTAAGGGGCAAACATTTAATATGATAAAAGATCTGACAATACCTAGTAAGTCACTTAAGATCAAGTCATGGTTAATGAGTCTGTTAATGTTTGTAAAACAACAGTCATTGTAATGGTTGTCACAGACGTTTACATGTACATGAATAATGCAATTATTTTCAATAATCAGAGTTTAAGTCAACATGAACCGGAAGCTGCAACCATTTTTTTTCTAATTGTGACGCAGTTCCTAGAAAAACAGAATATAAATAAGAAAACAGTGGGCGTGGCTTGTTTTTTCTCCTGCGAGCTGATTGGATGTAGTAAAGTAGGTATTTCATTCTGAAAGATCAGGAAAAGGGTTTCAGAAGAGTTATTACAACCTAACAGACACCTTCTGCTCACCATTTCTGTTTGTTGTCAAAGCACTGCCAAAGGTGAGAGTTGGAGGGGTGTGGTTAAGTAAGTTAACCACACCCAACACCCCAGACAGACATAATCCCACAATTAATTAATTAATTCATTTTCTTTTCAGCTTAGTCCCTTTATTAATCTGGGGTTGCCACAGCGGAATGAACCACCAACTTATCCAGAACAAGTTTTTATGCAGCGGATGCCCTTCCAGCCGCAACCCATCACTGGGAAACACCCACACACTCTCATTCACACACATACACTACGGACAATTTAGCTTACCCAATTCACCTGTACTGCATGTCTTTGAACTGTGGGGGAAACCAGAGCACCCGGAGGAAACCCACGCGAACGCGGGGAGAACATGCAAACTCCACACAGAAATGCCAACTGACCCAGCTGAGGCTTGAACCAGTGACCTTCTTGCTGTGAGGCGAAAGCACTACTTACTGCACCACCGTGTCGCCCATCCCACAATTTAACTGAAGAAAAAAAAAAAAACAGGAAGTGCATTTCAATTAATGATTACAAGGGCAAACTTTTTTTTTCTTAATGACATGCACAGATAAATTGTTCACCATGAAACTAGCAATGTGAGCTAACAAAGTCATATGGTTAGTTTTGACATTTGTACTTTAAGGTCTTACTCGCAATATAATGTTTACATGTCAGGAGCAAATCTCTTAATCCTGTTTACATGTAATTACCATCATCAATATTATTCCCTAAAACAAATGTGGTTATTTTTCTTACGACCATTATTAACATGCCTCACCTCACAGCACAGCTGATGGAATTAGAGTAGATGTTACTGAACGCTATTTTTATTTATTTCCAAATAATGCAAAACACTTTTGTATGGTTGTATTCCATGCTTTTTCGACGCCATAGAAATGCCACATTCAGACATCCGGAACTTCCGGGTGACTTGGGGTGTCTCCCGCATATGCATAGAAACTCCCGGATGCCTGCAAACGAACAATAATCTCCTGGAAATCGCCCGTCTCCGCCCCAGTCCTCAAATACATCGTGCACCCCTCTCCTATGCATGCCTCCCTGCTCTTCAGATACGTCACGCACAACCCTATCACCCCCCTGGGATTTTCCTGGGAAATGTGCAGACTGTAGCATGATGATGCACTACGCCAGGTCGTAGATATGTAGTGGACATTGTTACTAGAAACGAGAATTATTTCAATTATTTATTAAATTATCCATTACATCGTGTGTTATTAACATATACACTAGGGATCTCCAGATCCCATCACGTGATTGGAAATCGGAATTCAACCAGAAACAGCAACATGTGCGGCATGACATCCATACCTGTCAACATTGGGATGTGAAAATAAGGGATACTTAATATTATTATTATTCACTCATTCATTTATTTTTTTTACGGCTTAGTCCCTTTAACCGGTTCACATTTAAGAGCAAGGGCGGCCCCTGGTGGTTCGGCGGTATGGGTTACATATAGAGAGGATCGCCTTGTCTCAGAAAGATAAAAAATACAGGAGAAATAGGGGAAAATACCTTTATGGGATGACAGCGGGATAGAACTATAAAATACGGGAGAATCCTGGGAAAAACGGGAGGGTTGACAGGTATGATGACATCACTATTGGTTAAATGCCGGAAAAGTAGAAGACAGAAGCAGCTTGAAGCAGAAAGCGCAAGTATGTCTGCGGTCTGGAGGTATTATAAAGTTGATGACGACAATATTGTCACAGCAAACTGTGAGAGATGTAAACTTGGGATTGCCTGCCGAGTATTTTAAGTTGAGGTGCTATTTGTTTTTATATGATATATTTTTTATTTTAGATTTACTGTTGCACTAAAGTCCAAAAGTGAAGAATTGATGTTAGTTATTACATGATTGTTCAAGCTACCTCACAGAAGCGCTCCATTTGTTAACAGAAATGTTGAATGTTAAAATAAGGTGAATTAAATAAAAAATAAGGAACATCCTGGATCTGTTTCTTCGCTCTTCTTTATTCTTTTTTTATGTAACGTTATTGTAGAAGTATCGGATCGGATTTCAGTATCGGCACATACTCAAAATCAAATGTCTCCGACTCGAGGGCAAAAAAATCTGATTGGGACATCCCTAATTTACGCCCACCTCAACCCTAAACCCAACCTGGTCAAGTACATTGTCATGCTACAGACTTGGAATTACAGAATTGGGCTACTTTTGATCTGTGTCCGTGAGTTAGTTTTTGTTTTTGTTTTGCGGGTTGTCCCCAATCGCCACCAGCATTTAAATAAAAAGCCAACATCACAATGGCATTTTATAACTTTAAAAGTTATGTAGGAATAATAAATGTTATGTACAAAAGTAAAAATCTCCTCATATACTCTTACAACTCTTACAGAAAAATAACTATGATTTCACAACACTTACTATAGTTTAACCATGATATTTGTAGTGAAATTGTGGTTATACTGTACCTGTTAATCAATACACATAAAAAGTTACCACACTGTTACACAGCAAATTTGCCAGTGTGCATTTTACACCACAGGTGTTAAATTTAACACTTTTCTGGTGTCTATATGAGTCCCACCAGCAAAGTGTCCAGGTTACACTTTCAAAAGTGTTGAATATATACACCTCTGAAGTGTAAAATGTTTTACACTCAGAGTGTAAAAATGCACACCACATTAAACATTTTTAACACCTGCAGGGCAAATTGTCCAGTGTACATATAACTCCACAGGTGTTAAAATACACTCTCTTCTGGTGTATATATATGAGTCCCACCAGGCGAGTGTATAAGTTACACTTTAAAAAGGGTTGAATATATACACTTAAGCAGAGTAAATAAATTTACACTAAGAGTGTAAAAACTGTACACTAGATTAAATACTCTATCATCACTGCCAGGTCATATTTAGCATAAATTCAATTTTTCTTTAAACTGACAGGAGTAAAAGTTAACATCTTCCTCACGAAATTCATAAAGAAAATAGTATATTTTAATGTTTTAACACTAAACATGAAATAATAATAATAAAAATGTAAAAATGTAAACAAACTCTTTGTTACAGCCTTACTAAAATGAGTTTAAGCACATCAATTAAAGAATCATAGAGAAAATTACAAAACAGAATTTATTTTTCTTAAAAATACATAGCATAGGCAAAGGTAAACATTAAATCACTTCACAGAATATGCATTTCATACCTGAAAATCAGTGTCGTTTTAGACAAATATTTGTCACATTGAGAATGGGGTGAAAACTATTTTTTCACTTGTCACTGCCAAACCTAAAGACAACATGAGCTAAAGCCCCATTCCTGAACAGAATTGCTTCATAAAAACAGAGATAAAACTTATTTTTGCATACAGTTAATTAAAGAACAGATGGATTAAAACCACAAGAATCACTCAAAAAGGGCGATTTCCTTGAAATTGGTAAAATGTTCAACAAAAGCATGCACACTTTAAATTTCATAAGCCAGCTAAAAATGCTGACCATTAAGCAATTTTAGACGTTTTACAGAGCACAGAAATGGCATCTTTTAAATCTAAACATACAGGAAAGCCTCAGCAATGTGCCATCACTTGAACAATGCGCCATCACATCTTGCCACCACTAAAGTGGTTCATATGAAAACATGTATAGGAACTATATAAAAAGTCATTTTCCTCCAAACGTAAGGTTTCAACACTCAAAAGAGAGTTTTTTCTACAAAGCTCCTCCTTGACCTTAAATGCATGAAGATGTTTAACAAAGCATACGGTTTCAAATTCACAAGCCAGCAAAAAATACTGACTGCCAAATACAATTATATCAGTAATTCAGTTAAGAAGATCTACATCACTTTCATTGTCAATTTCCACTCCACAACTCTGTAATTTGGCTGCACAGAAACTGATGCACATATTTCTTGAGTTCGCAACTTCATCACTGTTCGAAGATGTTCCTAGATTTCCTAAAACTAAGTTGAAAGGTTGTGGTACAGATGCTGGTCCACATTCAACAGAAGGAGCAGGGGGGGTTTAAATAAAGACATGTCAGAGAGCTCACTGTTGTGCCTACATTGGAGATGTTTTCTAAACCCTGAATATGAAACAAATCTTAGACAACATTCATCCTGATTGCATACCAACTGTAATCTTCTGCCAGGATAAAAAACATGAGAAAGTTTTACATGGCGTCTTAGCTCATTGACTGTACTCCAAATCAACTTGCAAACAAAGCACCTAAACATTTTTAAGCTCTCCAGTAGTGTCTTAATTTAGAATCTTGGCCCTAAGATCCCGGACACGAGGGCTTTCATGGGTGACACCAACATCAATGTTGTAAACCGTTGTTTGAAGAAACATGTACATACTGTGCTAAGCAGCATCATATGAAATGCCGAATAATGTGCTTTGAAAAGCTCATCAAAAGCAGCCAGAGAGGACATCGCCTTGCAAGGAATAAGTTGTCCATCCACGATGATGTAATAGTCATGGATGCAATTCTTCCAAGTTTCAACTGCCAAGATGTAAGGCTGTGTTGTCTGTTCTGCTCTCAGCACATCATCGAAACTGCAACAGGACTGAAAAAAAGCAAAACAACAAAAAGGCATATTAGTATCTTACAAAAGAGGATATGATGTACATCTAAGAAATACAGATACACCAATCAACCATATTTTCTCCAAACACGGTAGCAAAAAAATGTTTGAATTTAGCCACAAAATTAAATTTATGTTGTACAATATATATTGCAATAAACATTATTGTTATTTAAGACTATTTTATGCCACTCATTATATAATGCCAGTATGACACTAAACAACTCAAATCATTGTTTTACGTTCTTGAGAAATTTAAAAAGGAATGCATATGGCTCATGAAAATTCATGATCAGTGCATCACTAGTCAGTGTATTTTCTTTTTATTTAAGAAAAATAAAATGTACCTAGTTTATTAAATTAAACATTTTGCAAAAAATTGTCATGTAACAGTTAATGCGTTTTTTTTTACAATCATTTAACACTAGTTAAATTATTATCCATTATTAACTTGCATCTTAGAACATTTGGAATACTAATTAGTCTGACACAAACACAAAGCATACCTTGTGGAACCTTACTATGGGGTTTAATGCTTCTTGGACATTGATCTTGACAATTTTCTTCTTTCCACTTGAAGGTGGTGGAAGGAGAGAGAGAAGCAACAACAGTAAAGACATGTCACTGTCCCACTCTATAAGTCAAGAAAAGAAAAACACCATGCCCCATTATTTTTAAAACAAATGCATAAGATAAATTACATCCTTTCAGAAAACACCATAGGCTAGGGCTGTTCAATTTGGGGAAAATATGTAATTGCGATAATTTTTTTTATACTTTTTTTTTTTTTGACAGATATTGCGATATATTTATATTTTTGATTTGCGATTTAACTTTGTAGTCAAGCTTCAGCTCAATAATCTGTATTGTAGCTTCTTACTGCTAAAATGCAGTGAGTGTTAGTTAAAAGATATTAATTTATATTGGGAAACATCTCTGAAATTGTACTTTGCTGTTGCTTGCTACTAGATTGAGTGTCACTGGTCTCACAGTTCGGTCACGATTATCATGCCATCGATTCGGTTCAATTCGCTATCTCGGTGCATTGACGATGCTTTCCATATACAATTTTATTATAATAAAGCCTAGAAGCCATAAAAGAAACACAGACAATTATTGCGATACATAAATAACTACCTGTAGCTCCTTGACTGCTTTCACATTGCTCTGCAGACTCGATCAGACCACTCAGAAGAAATGACTGGCCTTTTGTGTCAAGAAACCCAGAGAATAAAGTGAGAACGGATGATGACTTTTCAGGATTGCGGATCAGTTCCTGGCTATACTGGAATGTAGATTTCATCTTTGCAGCCACTTGCTCTGGATCAGAACAGTGTTTTAGAAATAAAATGGCTTCCTGGCAGCGATCCCCCTCTAGCTGCATCTCCGTTGTAAAAAAAGCGACAGGGCTCCTGCTCTCAGAGATGCCTTCTGGAATGCTGGTCCTACTGACTCGACTGTTGCGGTGAGCCGTTTTCAGTCTCCAGACAATGTATCAAGAGTTATCTTCTGGATCATAAAAATGTTTCTGCAATAAATAGAAAATTATTTAGTTAAACTAAAAAGACACTGTTTATTAAAAAAAAAAAAAAAAGAAAACAGAACAACTCACATAGCCTCTTTTGGAGTAGGGATCTTTGAGGGAGGGGAACAGAGTCACTATTCCAAAAGCATATTTAATTCATATTTCCTTTGGTGGAATGTTCCTAAGAAGATAAAAAAAAATTGAGCATGTAAAATGTAGAAATTTGTGTACTCTATTAAAGAAAATAACTACAGCATGAGTGCTGCTTCTGCAGTTTTAGCTTTAACAAGGAATACAGACCCATGCTGTGTACAAAGTCACATAGTACACATACAATCATATTAGTAAAAAACAAAATAATGAGGCATTTATTTGTAAAAAAAAAAAAAAAATATTTCAACGTGTGGGCATGCACGAGATGGAGACGCACTTTTTTCTGCCGATTGGTCAATAGCTATGACTTACTCGCATTTACACCTATGCTATTGGATGTACAAAATATATGAAACTTGCATATAAACTTGATGCATGTATACTTCCACATACACATGGACATAAACTCGCTACATGCAAATACACACTCGCATATACATATAAACTATTCATGCATATGCGCCCAAAAACTCTCGCATATGAATATAAACTCGATGCATGCATAAACACCCAAATAACACTTCTCAAAAGTCAATAGAGTTTAAATGGATGATCATTATTTATCATATAAATAATAATTAATAAGCTTATGAAATAAAAATAATCCGATTAATAGAGGAATTACATCTGTTGAATAATGAAAATAGATTATGCTAAATATAAAAACATATAAAAAGATAATGCTAGGAATGCTCCAGCAAATTATAAAGGTTTATTATGCAACTAAATTATTGGAATGCAATGGGTTTAGTAAAGTAAACGCTAATAAAAAGTTTATTTTCATCACGTTGGTCAAGCTAACCCCCATGAACCAGCTATATAAATATATATATATATATATATATATATATATATATATATATATATATATATATATATATATATATATATATATATATATATATCAGATCCTCTGGACACTGCTTCTTTTATGTTAAATAACTATATTTTATGGCGGCTGGCATCCAGCGTTTTTGTGCATTAGCCTGTATATTGGTGACAGGCAAACTCACTTAAAAAGTGCACTCCTGCCCCCTACTGGACATAAGTGTGTATCATAATCCGTGACGAATAGTGACATCTATAAAATAACAAACATAAACTAATATTAAATAAATATATTTTATTAAAAAAATTATTTATGCAACTTTATATTTATTAAACCCATTGCTTTCCAATAATTTCATTGCATAATAGGGTAAACCAATATATATAGACATTAGCCAAAAGACAAAAAAAATTCCAGATATCAAAAAAATTGTATGAAAACTTACCTTCCCGTATAAGAGCATCATATGCAAATCCTGGAGGCTTTATGTATCGCTTAGGAGCTTGCTACTCAACTTTAAACAGCAATCTGTCTGCTTGGAAATAAAATATAGGATTATAACAGAGTTTGGTAATAAACACTGTAAAAACAAAAAAAGAACAACATTAATATATCAATGTTCTTCAAATAAAAGTATGACAATATAAATATGACAATATTAACTTGATATGAAAGCAGGCATGCAGTTCGTACTACAGATTTCTATTTTTCAGTTAATGTACCTCACCAAAATTCTAATTCTGGTTTACCACATGTAATAGTAGACATCCATCTTTGCACATTACAGGGAGTTTAACATTCTGTCGATTCTTGCAATGGTTGCACAAGTCACAGAAAAACGCCAGATTAAAACTTTGGCACAAAACTCGACTAAGTGCAGGATTCTAAGTCGAAATATAATGAACAACATAGACATGTTAGTCAATAAGTATTTTTTCCCTCCAAACGTCGACGAAAAATAACGTCAGTAATTAAAACATTGTTATAATAGTCTTTCCCAGGTTTCAATGCATGAGAAAGACGACAAAACTAATATTTAATAACATATTATCAGTCACATTTGCAGTATTAATGAAAGATTTACCACAGCGGCAGACATAACGTTGCACTAAACTATTATAAACTAGTATCTAACGTACTTGCTTCATGCATAACGTTAGTTCGTAACTTTTCCAACGTGACAAGCAAGGCGTCGAGTCTCCGTTTGAAAAAAAAAAGAACATTGAATTAGTGTACATTAGCCCGCCTCAAAAAATCTTTCGAAATTATACGTACTAGATGACGGCAAACGTAAAAGAAATAATGCTGTTAACGTTGTACATGTAATGACACTAATTCTTCACATGCCCGACTAGAATCACTTACAGATATCTTACACCGCGTGTAAAATGGTCAATTCCACACAATTTGCAATGTTAAATAATAAACTGGATTACATTAGATAATTTAATCAATAAGTTTTAACAACATACCCATACCACTTCCGCACAAACTAATAAACAAGACGGTTAAAATGTAAATTTTAAGCATCTGTGAAGAGAGGTAAACTAAAACAAAATTTATGAGTGACATTTTATAAGGCATTCGCAGTAAAGGCAGAAAACATAACGTTACACCACTCTGCAATACTATCTTTGTTTAATGACTAAGTTAACATTTAGGTAAAACGTACACAAAAAAACTCACCTGTTTCGGCATTAAAAGCGGAAAAGCTGCTTCTGGCATAACTTCGCTCCGCTGTCCGTTAATTTTCAAATGAGCATGTTGAAGACTCAGGAGGAGGGGGTCCTGTATGTAAAATATACACTGAAGCGGTGTAGAATCCCGCGCCAAAAATCATTTTAAATTATTCGCAAAATTAGTGTTTTACAAAAGTATTTCGGACAATTTGTGTAATTAACAAGTAGCCTGCCTGTATGTAAAAGTAAAAAACTGCAGCTTATGCTATTAAATGAGGAAAATGACGTACCTCAACACCAGGTGGCTTTAATGTGGCTAATGCTGCAATGATTCACGAGTATATCCCCACAATCCCGGATCTTAAAGTTGCTAAATCGGCTTCTTAATTCTAAAATGTTAAAATTCTGACTCTCATCTTTTGTTTGCTTTTATGTCAAGTTTCCAGCAAATTGAGGAGCCGCCATTAATGAAAATGTAATCGTCAAATGCGGACCGTATTGACTCAGTCACCTCAAGTTCCCGTATGTGCAATTAACACCGATGAGGAGTATGGAAAAGCAACACCAGAAATGCACACTGTTAAAGTCACAATTTAACCCACATCAGCGTTAAAAGCAGTGAATGCACACTTGGATTTTAACACTATAACACTAGAGGGGCTTACACCAGAAATTCAACACCTCACAATTTGCTGTGTACTAATATGGTTAATTTTTGTAAGGGTATATAATCAAAATCTAAATAAATAAAGCAACTGTAATATTCAAATTCCTCCACAGTGTGTATACAGCAAGTAAAAAGTCTTCTTCACATAATAATACTTGCCCTTTAGACTTCACATAATAACGCTTGCCCTATAGCCTTCACAATGTTTTTTTTTTCTCACACTGTCAGAAAACCCTCTCTGATATTTCAACTGGCACTGTATGAAGATGATGGTTATGTAACCGTTTTAGTGTTTAGAGCTCTAAAAAGGCGATATTCATCTCCATTTCAGCATCATTAGAGACAATTCCGATGATTGCAGGTTCTGGGCGCACAATAAATCCCTGTCACGATACAGATCACTTTCAGTTCCAGGGGCTTAGGAACTATTGTGAAGTGGGGGGTTACATTATAAATCTCATCAGGCTCTTTTCACAAGTATAACACGGTACACAGTCATATGAGATTTTGAACGAATGCCAAAAAACTACACGTCTAAACTTCTGAGCAATTTTGTAACTAAAATATTAGGTGCCAGCAATGTCAAGGTCATGAGTTTATCAAAAGAATAATGTAAATCACTTTAGATCAGTGATGCCCAAAACTAGGGCCTGCGGCCAAAGTTGGTCGATGGTAACCTTTGATTTGGCCCGCGATCCCATCTAAGAAGAGAGGGTTAATAATGGGAATGGTTTCGAGATTGTCAATTCAAATTTAATGTAACCCTTTGTTTGCTTGTTTGTTTTATTGTTAAAAGCTAACTAAAATAAAATGTGTCAATTAAATGGTGTAAATTAAGCAGATTGTATGTAAATGTACATACTGTCACCTGACAATGCAGAGACTTTGGTGAGCAAATCAAGTCAAAGGCAGATTCTGTTTGACTTGTGTATTCAACATTGAACTCCACTGTGTTAAAATGTGATTGTTTGTTTTTATTACAATAAGTTATCATTTAAAATGTTATACTGCATTAGTTAACATGATTGAAAGTAATGTTTTATATTTATTTTGAAATATTATGAAATTACCCATGGCAACTTGAATGTAATTTAGTTTTGTATATTTAGTTTCAGCGCACGACTCTCAATGATATTTGGTTTTTGGCCCTTCATGTGAAAAAGTTTGGGCAACCCTGCTTTAGATAAAAGTGATCTGACAAAAACCCAAGGCCTAAAACTGAAGTCTTTACATTTGGGAACTGAGATGAGGTTCTCAAAGTGAATGCGTAACTTGGCTCTAGGGGTCAAACAACAAAAATAAGGTCAAGAATCTTGGTGCGATTCTGGTCAGATCTGAGTTTCAGTAGTCATGTCAAAGCAGTAACTAAATCAGCATACTGTCATCTCAAAAACATTGCAAGAATTAGATGCTTTGTTTCCAGTGAGGACTTGTTCATGCTTTTATCACCAGCAGGATGGATTATTGTAATGACTCCTCACTGTCTTTCCTAAAAAGACAGTCAGCTGCCAGGATTCTAAACAGAACCAGAAAATCAGAGCACATCACACCTGTCCTTGGGTCTTTACACTGGCTCCCAGTTAAAAAAGTTTCAAAGTATTATTACTTGTCTATAAATCACTAAATAGCCTAGGACCTCAATACATTACTGACATGTTTACTGAATACAAACCTAACAGGCTTAACAAGTAAATTAGAAACTCCAAGAGTTCAGTCAAAGCAGGGTGAATCCACTTTCAGCTACTACACGCAGATGTGCTCCAACATTAGGAACATTCAAATCAAGATTGAAGACACATCTGTTTAGCTGTGCCTTTGCTGAATGAGCACTGTGCTATGTCCGACAGATCACACAATTACAGTTGAAGTCAGAATTATTAACCCCCCTGAATTATTAGCACCCCTGTTTATTTTTTC
Source organism: Danio kyathit (assembly GCA_903798195.1). NCBI lineage: Eukaryota > Metazoa > Chordata > Actinopteri > Cypriniformes > Danionidae > Danio > Danio kyathit. The sequence goes on along the minus strand of LR812538.1, from coordinate 46,852,555 downwards.
CCCCAATTTCTGTTTAGCGGAGAGATTTTTTTTTCAACACATTTCTAAACATAATAGTTTTAATAACTCATTTCTAATAACTGATTTATTTTATCTTTGCCATGATGACAGTAAATAATATTTTACTAGATATTTCTGTATAGAAGATACTTCTATACAACTTAAAGTGACATTTAAAGGCTTAACTAGGTTAATCAGGTCAACTAGGCAGGTTAGGGCAATTAGGCAAGTTATTGTATAATGATGGTTTGTTCTGTAGACTATGGAAAACAAATATAGCTTAAAGGGCTAATAATTTTGTCCTTAAAATGGGTTTTAAAAAATTAAAAACTGCTTTTATTCTAGCTGAAATAAAACAAATTAGACTTTCTCCAGAAGAAAAAATATTATCAGACATACTGTGAAAATTTCCTTGTTCGGTTAAACATCATTTGGGAAATATTTAAAAAAGAAAAAAAATTCAAAGGGGCTAATAATTCTAACTTCAACTGTATGTCTTTCACTTCGTTTTCATTTCTTTAAAACTTGTTTTAACACATTTTAACCTGCTTAATACTGTTTTCAATCATTTTTATTCATGTAAAGGACTTTGAATTAGCATTGTGTATGATATACAAATAAACTTGGCTTGCCTTAATTTTTTTTCTCTTCTCTCCTCAGGAAGTTTACTTTCCTTTAGCGGCTCAGTGCACAACGCCAGACATGCAGGTCATGAATATTAATTGCGTTATGTGATGTTCGCCCTAACTTATTTGCTGAAAGGCCAATGCCGAGCGCTGGTGGGATTACCGGTTATTGCTAAAGCAGCCAGTTGGCACATCCTCAGCTCCTTCAATACCGGACATGTCCTTGGAGAAACGCGGCTGTGATATAATTGTGTCAGATTGTTTGAGCCCTGCGGACGGAGGTGACGCGACAGCAGGTTGGATCTCAGAAGCCATCTTGACTGATGAGCTAGAATGAGGCTAATTGAATTGAGGCATAAATCAGCAGATCGAATGAGTGAGGCTGAAAAAGAACTGAAGTTTGGCTGGTGAAGACGAGAGTTGGCTCACGACCGATCTGGAAAGGAGATGATTTGAGGGTACAGCAGGCCGTCTGAGAGAGAGACTTCTCTCCTCCCACTAGTCTGGAGGAGAAGCGAACGCTGAGCCGTTCCATTTATCATGTCCCTCACACCCTGCCATCTTCATTTCTAGACATGGAGTTAAAGTGGCCCAAATACACTGCAGCAGATGGCCAGAAGCGTTGGCACCCGGCCCTGGTCACCTCAGACGACAGGCTGTTTGTGTCCAGCTGCCCTGATCTACACTTTTGCTCCAGTGGTGCGTTCAATCTCTGGTCTGCAGCATCTGCTTTACTTCAGACTCATTCTTTTCCTTACATACCCTCATCTGGTTGGGATGACCCAGCATGGCGGAGGGGGTCGAGTTCACTCCTTAGCTGACCCGTGTTTTAATCCAATCACATCGGCAATGCCAGGTTTGACGACATCATTGCAGTTGAGAGCCAACAGGTATGTCAACCAGCCCTCAAAGCAAAAAACAAAACATGCCGCACAAAAAGCTATTTCCTTTTGAACTGGTTGAATGCATTCAGGGAGACGTGTTTTTCAAAAGGACACAATAAGTGGAAATAATTTTGTGTGTGTGTGTGTGTTGAGATTGCTCTGGCTGGATCAAAAGGGAGACAGATGCAAAATAAAAAAGATAAAAAATAGATGTTCAGCGTTAAACTGGAGCAACCCTGTCATAATCCTCACTTTGTCCTTTTGCAACACCTTGGCAAAGAAATTTTAAAAAAGCTGAAGAAATGGCACACGTTCAGAAATGATTTGCATGAATGAAAAGTCACGCAACGGCAGTCTGCCTGGGAAAATAACATAATGCACGTCATTCTGTTCCATCTTCTTGATCAAATGTAGCAGACAGTTGTAAAAAAGAGGACTAGGTGTATTTGACAGAGTAATAACATAAAACAAAAAGTAATCTATGAGAGCATGCGATAAATAAATGTATTTACAGGACAGTGTTTCGGCTCATAAATCACACAAACAGAGCAGAATGCTTCTAGTGTGTTCTATGTTTGATGCTTTCTATTGTAAATGCGGTTTTGTTTATAACATAAATGACACCTTGCAAAGTTCATCCAAAACTCAAAATTCTGCTTGTGTCTACTCCCCCCTTTACTTGGTCCAATCATGTTTTACTTTCTTTCATCTGTTAACCACAAAAAAAAAAGATATTTTGAAGAAAGCTGATAACCTGTAACCACTGACTTCCATAATACCCCCCCCCCCCCCCACACTAATAAAAAACAAGAAAGTTTGGAACCTTGAAGGAGAGAAAATAATAAGTACATTTTCATTTTTGGGTGAACTATCCCTTTAAAGGGGACCTATTTTGCAACAATCACTTTATAAAGGATTTAAGCACAGTTGTGTGAAGGAAGCCCTATGTTAACAGAGTCCAGAAGCACTGTGTGCTCCGGACTAAAGACCTATTATGCAAAAAATACTTTTATAAGGGGTAAACACAGTTGTGTGAAGGAAGCCCTATGTTAACAGTGTCCAGAAGCACTGTGTGCTCCGGACTAAAGACCTATTATGCAAAAAATACTTTTATAACGGGTAAACACAGTTGTGTGAAGGAAGCCCTATGTTAACAGTGTCCAGAAGCACTGTGCGCTCCGGACTAAAGACCTATTATGGAAAAAATACTTTTATAAGAGGTAAACACAGTTGTGTGAAGGAAGCCCTATGTTAACAGTGTCCAGAAGCACCGTCAAGTTCTCTGGGCTCGGAACCATTCAGGGGTGCGTTTCCCAAACAACGACGTAACTCGCGGCTGAACTATCATAGTGCGATGCATCGTTTGGCAAAAGAACTATGTAGTGACGAGTGTTTCCCAAAACCCATAGTTTCTTTGTCGCAGATCCATCGCTTGAACTATGTTAGTTATGACGCAAAAAGCCCATAATGATGCTCTAAACGGGGTGGAGTAACTTCTTCAGAGAACAGCCCCATCATTTCTTTGTGCAAATTATATTGTTTTACACAAACACGCATTTAAAATAAAATCCAATATTAGTTTTGGTAAAAACATGCACTCGTTTTACATATTATTTAAAATATAAGTAAATAGAGCATATAGGGCCTGTGTTTGCTTTACTAATATTATTGAGAAGTTGAACATTACATATTCTATTCTAAAACATAAAATCACTTACAAAAGCTAACACTATTCTAATATCATATATAAATCATATAACAAAATAAATAATGAGGCGATTTATTATAAATATATATACTTTAATAATAATATTAATAATATTAATGATGATGATGATTATTATTATCATTATTATTTAGGATATTGTTTATTTATTAAAAAATAAAATACAATTTCACATGCAAACCACAGCAGAAAGGTCTAACCAACAGACCCATGTCATATACAGCAGAGAAACTTAATAAATAACCCACTATAAAATAAAAGAATTAACGTATGCTATGTTTTTTATTTTCACAAGCTTTGGAGACGTACTGTAACATAATTTCCGTTTTTAAATATACCTATAGCTTTCGCCATGAGGCTGTGTTCAAAATGATATCAATGTTTTCAAAGTGCACTGCGAAGGGAGCACAATTGTAAACATGAAGCTCGCTAAAACTAAACTGTAAAAATACTTTGAAAGCAAATTACACCTAAGAGAGATTAACTTAATGCTTTTTTATTTTTAATAATTCCAGCTTTGAATGTTAGAATGTTCTAAATGAATAGGGCATAGGGGGGATAAGTGGGAATAGAACACAGCCAGGAACTATGCTTTTAACTACAGGTCCAGAGGTGTCGTTTCAAGAGCTCAAGTTTGCGACGCAGTTTGCGAATGTTCGTTGGAGCGATGGATTTGGGAAACAGCAAATCAAAGAACTATGTTTGTAACGACGAAACTTGCGACCTTAGTTGGCTAACGATGGTTTTGGGAAACGCACCCCAGGATGGACCATCACACACACAGTGAAAACATGCAATGTAGTCAGATGAATCAGAATTTCAGATATTTTTGGGGAGAAATGGATGCTGTGTGCTCCGGATTAAAGACCTATTATGCAAAAATCACTTTTATAATGGGTTTAAGCACAGTTTTGTGAAGGAAGCCCTATGTTAACAGTGTCCAGAAGTGTCGTCAACTTCTTTGGGCTCTGAGGCATCTGGGATGGACCATCACACAGTGGAAACATGCACTGTGGTCAGATGAATCAGAATTTCAGGTATTTTTGGGGAGAAATGGATGCTGTGTGCTCCGGACTAAAGACCTATTATCCAAAAATCACTTTTATAAGGGGTTTAAACACAGTTGTGTGAAGGAAGCCCTATATTAATAGTCTCCAGAAGCGCTGTCAACTTCTCTGGGCTCGGAACCATATGTGATGGACCATCACACAGTAAAAACATGCACCGTGGTCAGATGAATCAGAATTTCAGATATTTTTGGGGAGAAATGGACGCTGTGTGCTCTGGACCAAAGACCTATTATGCAAGAATCACTTTTATAATGGGTTTTAACACAGCTGTGTGAAGGAAGCCCTATGTTAACAGTGTCCAGAAGCACAGTCGACTTCTTTGGGCTTGGAAGCATCTGGGATGGACCATCACAAAGTGGAAACATGTACTGTGGTCAGATGAATCAGAATTTCAGGTGTTTTGGGGGAAAAATAGACACTGTGTGCCCCAGACCAAAGACGTACTACGCAAAAATCACTTTTATAAGGGATTTAAACACAGTTGTGTGCCAACAGTGTGTGAATATAGCCCGCCTCTAATGATAAAAATTAATTAATTACATTTTTTTATAACTACATTTCATAAAAACAGTCTGCAGAAACACTTCGATTGACATTCAATCTTTTGTGTTATCAGAGGGAGAAACCCCCGGCCATTATAGTAAAGATCTTATATTATAGTGACCGCCAGTTTTCAAGCTGTAAGCTCGAGCCAAAGATAATGTCAGCAACTAAGAAGCATTATTCAGTAAATATCAAGTTTTAGGATGCAAAACGAACACTGTAGTCTCTAAAGACTGCCTTCTCCTGAGCCAATTCTTTTCACATTTTCAGTTTTTCACACAGATAACATTAGTCCTTTTTTGATTCTGCCACTACGCTGATGCATAGACGTTTGTAGCTATACCCTCTTTTGTAAAGTGCACAATCTCATTTAAATTTGAAGCGACATTCTTCAAAACAGCACAATTTGGATCAAAGGCTAAAAGGGGCCGTTTCAAAGTTATAAAATATTATTTGCTAAGAATTTTGAGCTGAAACTTCACATACAGTTGCAATCAGAATTATTGAACCCCCTTTGATTTTTTTTTTCTTTTTTAAATATTTACCAAATGATGTTTAACAGAACAAGGAAATTTTCACAGTATGTCTGATAATATTTTTTCTTCTAGAGAAAGTCTTATTTGTTTTATTTCGGCTAGAATAAAAGCAGTTTTTAATTTTTTAAAACCCATTTTAAGGTCAAAATTATTAGCCCCTTTAAGCTATATATTTTTTCAATAGTCTACAGAACAAACCATCATAATACAATAACTTGCCTAATTACCCTAACCTGCCTAGTTAACCTAATTAACCTAGTTAAGCCTTTAAATGTCACTTTAAGCTGTATAGAAGTGTCTTGAAAAATATCTAGTAAAATATTATTTACTGTCATCATGGCAAAGATAAAATAAATCAGTTATTAGAGATGAGTTATTAAAATTATTATGTTTAGAAATGTGTTGAAAATTTTTTTTATCTTCGTTAAACAGAAATTGGGGAAAAAAATAAACAGGGGGGCAAATAAATCAGGGGGTTGAATAATTCTGATTGCAACTGTAGGTACATCAGATACATTGACGTTATATATTATATATTATTATTTTAAAAATGCTTTTAAGTTATAATAATAACAACATATTACATGTATCACACGTACACTTCATTGTAGGTATACAGTGTACAAAATAAAAGTAGACAGGGCTTGAAAAAAATAGAAAGTGGAGACAATTAACAACCAAAGGATGCTCAAGGCACTTAATGAGACAAATCAAGGGCACATAAGATGGCTGCAAATACACAAGGGAAAGAGTATAACAAGACCTATAAACCAATGACAAAATAGACTAACCAGAGAACCAGTGACCTGACAAAACTCATAAAACATAAACTACAGCTAAAAGACTTAACACATTTAACAAGGACCAGGATAAACAAGAGGAGCCAAGAGGAACTAAAATACAACAAGGCTACGAAGTAAACATAACATCAATGCGAGAGACATAATTAATTATATGAAAAATAAAAAATGTATAATAATAATAATAATAATAATAATAATTAAATAAATTACCAAATTTGTAAAAATTATTTCAATTTAATTTAAGTTTGCCTTTTCATCTTCAAAAACATTTTGCTGTTTTGTTATTATTTTTTGTTGAAAATTCTCATGTTCCTTTTTACAAGTTGTAAAATAAGTCTCTGATGTCCCTAAAGTGTGAATGTGAAGTTTCAGTACAAAATACCCAACAAATATTGTTTTACAACTCTTTATAACTGCCCCTTTTAGGCTTTTATCCAAATTGTGCCGTTTTGGTGACTGTCACTTTAAAATGAAATGTGTCCTTTTCGAAAGAGGGGCGGAGCTACACAGCAGATTTAAAACTCTAATGGCAGACGGCTGCTTCTCACTCAGGGCTGTTTATGCTAATGAGGGAGAGATTGTCATTAATGGGCGGGACTTTCCCCCTTTGATGACACATACAAAGGGAGAATGCCAATCAATATGCTGTGATCATAAAAAGTCTGATCATATAATTTATCATTATTTTTTTTTACCATTAGGAGCTGTCTATATTCACACACTGCTGCCAAAAAACTGTTTAAACCCCTTATGAAAGTGATTTTTTTGCGTAATAGGTCCCCTTTAATTTCTTTAACCAATGGAATTCTTTCAAATTTCTCTATTGCCTCTATAGTTATTATAATTATATAATGTAATTTACTAAGGATAAAAGAAACTTGCTTAACAGGAAGAATCAGATTTAGTGATGAAATAGTTGTCTTTTATAGATTGACCATAGACACTAACAGAAGAGGACAATAGAGACAGCTTATGTCATCATTGCTGACATATGCTGGTCAATATTGGTGTTGCTGGATTTTAAGGTTGCATGAGCTGAAATCAGATGACATGTATGTCAGGTTGGGATGGAGGAAGCATCCATCTATATAAAACTGAATGCCTCCTGCGCACCAACTGCAAGAGTTGGAAATGAACATCATGTGACATACATGATTCATGCCTAGCAAACTTTTTTAATATAGTTTTTTTCTAGTAAATTATCTGAATAATTTAGCCAGATTTGTACATACTGTATTTCAGCTGAACAAACTGGAATTCCAAATGTTCTAGCACTGTATTCAAAACTCATTTACAAGTTTAGCCTTTTATAGTAATGAGTGTTGACAATTGTATTAATATTATATGTTAATATAACCGTATTAGGCACACCTGTCCAACTGCTTGTTAACGCAAATTTCTAATTAGTCAATCACATGGCAGCAACTCAATGCATTTAGGCATGTAGACTTGGTCAAGATGATCTGCTGCAGTTCAAACTGAGCATCAGAATGGGGAAGAAAAGTGATTTAAGTGACTTTGAACATGGCATTGTTGTTGGTGCCAGACAGGCTGGTCTGTGTATTTCAGAAGCTACTAATCTACTGGGATTTTCACGCACAACCATCTCTAGGATTTACAGAGAATGGTCAGAAAAAGAGAAAATATCCACTGAGCGGCAGTTCCGTGGGCGCAAATGACTTGTTGATGCCAGAGGTCAGAGGAGAATGGCCAGACTGGTTCCAGCTGATATACAACCAAGGTATGCAGAAGAGCATCTCTGAAGACTACACCGGGTGCCACTCCTGTCAGCTAAGAACAGGAAACTACTGGAAACTACAGGAGGCTACAATTTGCACAGGCCCACTAAAATTGGACAATAGAAGATTGGAAAAATGTTGCCTGGTCTGATGAGCATCGATTTCTGCTGCGACATTCAGAAGGTGGGGTCAGAATTTGCCATCAACAACATGTAAATATGGATCCATCCTCCCTTGTATCCATGGTTCAGGCTGCTGCTGGTGGTGTAATGGTGTGGGGGATATTTTCATGGCACACTTTAAGTCCATTAGTACCAATTGAGCATCGTGTCAATGCCACACCTACCCGAGTATTGTTGCTGACCATGTCCATCTCTTTATGACCACATTGTATTTATCTTCTGATGGCTACATCCAGCAGGATAACGCACCATCTCATAAAGCCAGAATCATCTCAGACTGGATTCTTGAACATGACAATGAGTTCACTGTACTCAAATGGCCTTCACGGTCACCAGTTCTCAATCCAATAGAGCACCTTTGGGATGTGGTGGAATGGGAGATTCGCATCATGGATGTGCAGCCGACAAAGCTGCAGCAACTGCGTGATGCTATCATGTCAATATGGACCAAAATCTCTGAAAATTATTTCCAGTACCTTGTTGAATCTATGCCACGATGGATTAAGGCAGTTTTGAAGGCAAAATGGGGTCTAACCTGGTACTAGTAAGGTATACCTAATAAAGTGGCTGATGAGTTTATGTCTCAATTAATGTACCTCAAAAATATAATATAATATAATATAATATAATATAATATAATATAATATAATATAATATAATATAATATAATATAATATAATATAATATAATGCGATGCAGTGGCACAGTAGGTAGTGCTGTCGCCTCACAGCAAGAAGGTCGCTGGTTCGAGCCTCGGCTGGGTCAGTTGGCGTTTCTGTGTGGAGTTTGCATGTTCTCCATGCGTTTGCGTGGGTTTCCTCTGGGTGCTCCGGTTTCCCCCACAGTCTAAAGACATGCGGTAAAAAGGTGAATTGGGTGGGCTAAATTGTCCATAGTGTATGAGTGTGAATGAGTGTGTGTGGATGTTTCCCAGAGATGGGTTGCAGCTGGAAGGGCATCCGCTGCGTAAAAACGTGCTGGATAAGTTGGCGGTTCATTCCGCTGTGGCGACCCCGGATTAATAAAGGGACTAAGCCGAAAAAAAAAAGAATGAATAATATAATATAATATAATATAATATAATATAATATAATATAATATAATATAATATAATATAATATAATATAATATAATATAATATAATATAATAACGATGCTTTGTTTAGTTGAATTTATATTTGCACTATACATAATATAAAAAACAGTATGTAAACTGCTTGTCTTTTTTCAATAAGAATTTTCAAATGAATTCATTGTCCTTTTCTCAGCACAAACACGGCTCCTTTCTATGCTAATGAAGCTCATTACAGATGTGCACATACTCACAAAACTCAGCACTATTTGCTGTGCAATTAACATCACACTGTTTCCACCCACAGACAGCAGGCAGCAAATAGAATTTTATTTAAGAGATTGTTTATTTACATTTTCTATGGATTTTAAGCCAGTTCAGGTGTCTGCATCGCGGTGATGCTGTTCAGTTTCAGTAATGTATGCCAGATCACGGCAGGCACTGCATTCTTCAAAAGCCAGTACTGTCGATTCAAGAGGAGGGAAATAAAGGATGATAGAAACCTCTGTACCGCTCATCCAAATCATAGATCAATAACACCATCCTGCTGTGTCATGGTGCCTTAGTGAATAAGTTTGATGTTTTATTAAAAGCAAACTATTGAGCAGACCTTTGACACAGAGGAGCTTAAATTTTCAAAGTTTGAAACATTGTATTGTTTCAATACTATTTTGTATGCTTTGTAATGCAAGTAATGAAGGAATGTTGAATAAGTAGGTAATATTTAATTGCATCTGCACTATAGTTGTATACTTTTATATTCTTCTTCTTCTTGTTTTATTGCTCTTACTTATATTGTAAGGTTTTGTTGAGTTGCCAAAAATGTGCCTTTAAATAACATGTATTATTACTATTATTATTATTATTATTATTATTATTATTATTATTATTAATAGTGAGAAACTTTGGAGAAAGTTGCTATTTGTAAAGTACATTGTTTATACAGTAGATAACATTTTATTTAGTGTTTTTTTTTTTAAATCTTTGACCTGTAATTATTAGTTTTTGAAAAGTGTTTTGTATTTTATTAATATGTATTTTATGTTTTAATCAAATATTTTCCCTGAAGTTCTAAATAAAGTGAGAAATATGATAATAAATTGATGAGTACATTTCTGAGTACATACTTTAAAATATAAAATAAAAGAAATAGTCCTTTACAGTACATGTGGGTGAAAATTAAATGAAATTAATAAAACAAAGATTAGCATTATAAATACACATAATATACAGATAAAACAAGCAGTGGTTTATCTTTCAGGCATACAGTAGGTGCATTTAACAGTATCATTTAAGAAATTGAATGAACAAATATAAAAAAATGAATGTTTTGTTATTTTATTGGCCTCTATTTTAATGATCTAGACGCAAAGTCTAAAGCGCATGGCGCAAAAGCATTAAGGGCATGTCTGAATCCACTTTTGCTATTTTAAGGACTGAAAAATACGGTCTGCTCTGCAGCGCATGGTCTCACAGAGTTGTGCTTATTCACTTAATGAGTTATGGGTGTGTTTTGAAAATAAACCAATCAGAGTCTCATCTCTAATTCCCTTTAAGAGTCAGTTGCTTCCCACCATGGCGCATTTGCTATTTACATGGTGGACTTTGTAAGTGTAAAAACTGAATGCTTCACTAGCGAGAAAACAGTTAAACAGAGCATCTGCAGCAAGAGGATAAAGAATGAGCCTCCTCCAATCGGCTTTACTTTCACTTTCTCTTTCTCTCTTTCATGGATGAGGAAATGGCATTATTCACTCCACTGAAGACATCCATTAGCCTACATAATTAATTTTGTTTGTTAAGCGCAAAGATTTGTTTCAGTTTTTTATTTTATTTTAAATTCAGTTTTAATTTCCAGCAAACTAATAAATTAACAATAATAACGAAGTGTGGTCAAAAACATGAGTTATATCCAAACACACGTGCTATACCCCATTTGGTCCAAAACCCGACAGGTGGACAAATCTAAGCTTGTCTTTGTTAAAACAAATATAAATATGCATATAATAATTAATACTACTACTAATAATAACATTATAAAAAAGCAAGTTGTCATGAATAAACTGAAAAAGCCCCCCAAGTAGAAGGCATACAAACAGTCGTTGTAGAAAGTAAAATTTTTTGTAATATTTTATTCCTTTAATTCTTTTTCATTTGTAAAGATATTTGCTTATTGCTGTACATCCTGCATGTTTTAAGCAATGTGTAAGCGAGGCGCACAACTAACGCCTCTGCGCTGGACTTTAGCCCTGCTTTCAGCTGGTCTATTGAACAGTCTATTTCAGTTCCTCAAAATAGCAACGCTCCAACAATGCGCCTTAACACACCTCTTTTCCAGACCAGAACACCCATGAGTCCACAAAGTGGCGCAAATGGATTTGCTACTTAAACAACATGGTGGAAAACGGGAAAATTAAGGTTGCACTGGTCTGAAAATAGCAACATGTTGGGGCAAACATGTCTTGCACCTTATTGCGCCAGGTGCATGATAGGGCCCACTAACATCAAATCGATAAGTGACCAAAAAAATTTAATTCTCTGAACTTTTACTTAATCTCAAGTTGTTTTAAACCAGAAATGTTGGTAACAGTTGCTTTGTGTGTGTGTGTGTGTGTGTGTGTGTGTGTGTGTGTGTGTGTGTGTGTGTGTGTGTGTGTGTGTGTGTGTGTGTGTGTGTGTGTGTGTGTGTGTGTGTGTGACATTTCGAAAATTGTTGGAAACCTGTAACCACTGACATCCAGGGGCGGACTGGCCATAGGGAGCACTGGGACATTTCCCAGTGGCCTGACGGTCATCTGGCCTGCCACCATGATGTGACTCTGCCCCACCCCACAACCGCCCCCCCCCCCCAACCCCCACCGACCGCGCTATTCATGAACATCGCGCCTCTACCCCCCCCCCCCCCCCCCTTTTTATAAATAAATAAAGATTTTAATAAACATCGGTTTTCCCCCCTCCCTCTCCACTTTGGCCTTATCTTCAATAACTTTTCCCGTGTGAAAATGCTGTCTCAGTCCACCCCTGCTGGCATCCATAGTAGAAAAAAACAATGGTTACAGGTTTCCAACATTTTTTCTAAATATCTTCTTTTGTGTTCAACAGAACTTAAACTGTTTCAGCTGTGTGGTGCACAGCATATGATATATGTAGTCTGGGTGAGTGTACATATAGCAAGGGGTGCCCTCTAGAGAGTCTGGTGGGTACTCCAGCTAATACTCATGGCAGTTATATGAGATTTTTGTCATATCGTTCAGCCCAAACAAGTGTCATGGTCAGTGTTGGGTGTAACACATTACAATTAACACGAGTTACGTAATAATATTACTTTTCTAAGTAACGAGTAAAGGCTGATTTATACTTCTGTGTCAAGAGCACATGTATGTTCCGGGTCAGCCTTCGCGCGGTTGCAGACCCCTTGCCGTGGCTAACTCCGACACTGTTGCACACCTCTCAAAAAAATGTAGCTACACGTCGCATCGATCTGTAGAGCAAGCTCTGTGATTGGTCAGCTTGGTATCGGTGTATGGAGTGTGGGCAGTGCTTAGAGCCGCGAGCGAGTGTTTACAAGTGTCGAGTCCCGTGAAGAGCTCCAGATGGAAACTTTTGTTTTGTGTTTACCTTATGATTAAAGTTGTTGCACGTCCGCCAGTTCCCGCCCCTGAATGAGCGAGTTTGAGCTACTTGTACATTAAGATAGCGTTCAGACAAAACAAAACACCCGCAAAGAAACTCGACACAGTGCAGAAGTATAAATGCATGACTATGTGCAAGGCATGCGCCGTGGGTCACGCCGATCACTCGACACAGAAGTATAAATCAGCAAGTGACATACACATTACTGAAAAAAAATTAAGTCATAATATTTGAAGGTTCTTTTTTTTTTATGTAAAGCAAGTTACTTTTTACTTTCATTAATTTAAAAAAAATTTATTGTTGAAATAAATAGTCACATTGTATCAACGTTGAATCAGGCATTCAATGAGAGAATTCACTCCCTGTTGGAACAGACAGAAACTAAGATGGCAGACCCGAGCCTTACATTTCTGCGATGGAAGTATTCTCATTGTTTTGAACGCATCAAAGAAAAGAAAAAGGAGATTGTCTCAATTGATAGTGATTTTTAGTTAACTAATAAGCCAAAAGTACAAAAGTAGCAAACACATTGCTTTAAACTTTCATTGATCTGTTTATACGGCATGTGAAGCTCTGGGGCCAGGAAGATCTCAGTAGATAATATTATTCTAAATTATTATATATATTTTTGAAAGTAAACGAAGGTGTAGGTTATACAATGCGCCATTAATTGCAGAGCTCCTCTATTTAAAAAAGAAAAAGATGAAGAAAAAAATGCTGCAAGTTCTAAAAGATCAAACCTCAGTCAGGTAAACTCACAAGTAATGCATTACGTACCATAAAAAAATAAGTGAGTAACGCAACTTGCTACATTTTTGGGGAGTAACTTAATATTGTAATGCACTACTTTCAAAAGTAACTTTCCCTAACCAACAAATCCTGATACCACTGCTTTGGTTTTGTCAACTCAAAAATAATCCTGTAATGCCGAGTTTGTTCGGCCACCATCATGGTACCGGTTCGGCATCTTTCAAACACATTCGGATGTTTTGATGGACTCTTCTTTACTCAGCCCGGACAGACGTCTCTATGAGTAACTCACTGACAGTGTAAACTTCAGCTTTGCAGCCACACTCAAATCTTCCACCGCGTCACAGTTATTTAATTACTGCGCGGCCCAAGCACAGTCTGCTATGAGGATATCACTGCTGACGTTTATTTTGACAGCCTCATAGCGTAATGCCGTCAAATTACGAAGCAACACTTACTAAATAATTAGAAATTTGTCACGGACTGCTCTGCATGAAGGAAACATCTTCGTCCACATTTCTGCACATTGACAACTAGAGGCTCAATGAGTGATTTACAGCAATCTCTCTAGTGTTTACTGGGAAAGATCATTCTTCTATGGTATTGATGTATGGCGTGGTATACTCTGGTAACAGGGGTCAGCCAATAAATTTGAAGAGCACTTAAATGGAGTGCTGGGACAGCCAGTAAAACACACCCATCTGCTGCCCACATCACTCATTTTTATGCAGTGGTGTTGGTGCTTTTTACCCTTTCGGAATTAATTCTATGTTTCCAGGGCTTCCACTTGATTATGATTGCATCTACACGCCACCCTGTAAGTGACAGAAACATGTTAGGTCATTAATTTAAGTGAAAGCTAAATCAAGATTAGCTAGAGATCTCTGGAGCAGTAAACAGGAGAAATCTGATTTACAAACACATGGTCTTTGTCTCAATATCTGAAAGAAGCAGAGACAGTTGAAGTCAGAATTATTAGCCCTCCTGAATATTTTTCCCCCAATTTATGTTTAACGGAACAAGGATTTTTTTTCAACACATTTCTACACATGACAGTTTTAGTAACTCATTTTATATAACTGGTTTATTTTATCTTTGCCATGATGACAGTAAATAATATTTTACTAGATAATTTTCAAGATACTAGTATTCAGTTTAAAATGACATTTAAAGGCTTAACTAGGTTAATTAGGCTAGTTGGGGTAAATAGGCAAAACCCTGTATAACGATGGTTTGTTCTGTAGACAGTTGGAAAAAAAATTGCTTAAGGGGGTTAATAATATTGACCATAAAATGATTTTTTTTTTTAAAAACTGCTTTTATTCTAGCCAAAATGAAACAATTAAGACTTTCTTCAAAAGAAAAAGTATTATAGGAAATACTGTCAAAAATTAATTGCTCTGATAAACATCATTTGAAAAATATTTGAAATTTTTATTTTAAATTATTTTGGCTAAATTGTTTGACTTCGACCAGCCAATTAGAATGTTATCACTCAATTGAATAGGTGTTATCAGTGGTTATCAGCTGATAAATATGGGCCAGTAGGGGCCTTCTACTCCTAGTAGGCTGTAATCATCCATCCACATGGTTAATCAGCTATAGATCACATTCAGTTGCAGCCTGAAGTTAGCAAGAATTATTTATATTATCTATTAAATTTCCCATTAATTGTATTTTATTAAGGTCTACCCCAAACCCAACTGTCACAGTAATGTAAAAACAAATTTGGATCTGGAGTCTTCTCTATTAGTATAGCTGATTAACCATGTGGATGGATGATTACAGCCTACTAGTAGGCGCAGAAGATCCCTACTGGCCCATAGCTATCAGCTGATAACCACTGATAACGCCCATTCAATAGAATGATATCATTCGAATTACAGTGGGTGCTTCAACTGTATATGACTGACTTCATTAGACTTTATTTAGACTTTAAGATATATTTTTAATGAGATTAATTCTTCAAGAGTGCTTTTATTTCAACAAAAGTGACAATTAAGATATTTAAAACGCGTTTAAAATAAGTAATTATTAGAAGGTACACTGTGAAATGTTCTTCAAATGTAGAATAACTTTAGAATACCTGAATGCACTGTAAAATATCTCATTCAACTAAAATGTTCCATATTTTATGATTAACATTTATATATATATATATATATATATATATATATATATTTATGGTAATGAATAGCATTATGGGACCTTTATCTCTGCTTTGAATACTTTTGATGTTGAAAATACAACTGAACAATTTAACAAAGAGACTTTTATTTGCATTTTAGTAGTTTGAATCAATATATTGTATAAGAAAAAGAGAATTAGGCTTCTATATATTCAATCAAAATAACAGAAGAACTACTGTCAGTTTATTACCAGGTTTTTGTATGATAATTTACAACACTAATACAGATAATATATCACTTCAAACTCATAAAAATGTCAATAAAATCACCTTTTTAAACTTTCAACATCAACAGTTGTTGGAGAAAATATCAAGGTCCCATAATGCAAAATAAATTGAAAAAAGATTATACTTTACAATGTAATTTATTCTTGAGTTAAAAGCAGAATTTTCAATGTCATCCTTCAGAAATGATTCTAATTTGATGATATGATGCTCATTTTGCATTATTATTAGCATTTGTTTTTAGAAACTTTCTGCTCCTTTATATTTTTGTGGAAACCATGATTTATTATTATTTTGTGGAAACCATGATTTACTATTACCATTGTAAAAGTTATCACTGTTTGTAACACTTTTACTCAAGGACACATTAAACTGATCAAAAGTGTCAGCAGACATTTATAATGTTGCAAAAGATTCTGTTTCAAATCAATTCTATTAAGAACTTTCATTAAAGTATCATGAAAAGTCAAATTTACATCCAAATGAACTGTTTTGTCAACATTCAAAATAATTTTATTGTTTTACATTTTACATAAAAATTTTAACGATTGAATACCAACAATATTTGATCTAGCAAAGCATCATATTAACATGGTTTTTGACAGATTAGATGACATGGAAGACTGAAGCGTAAAAATACTGAAAATTCAGCTTTTAATCAAAGCAATACATTTATTCATTTTCCTTCAGCTTAGTCTTTTTTCAAAGGTCGCCACAGCGAAATGAACCGCCAACTATTCCAGCATATGATTTACGCAGCGGATGCCCTTCCATCTGCAACCCAGTACTGGGAAAAACCTATACACATTCACCCATACCACATGTTTTTAGACTGTGGGGGAAACCGAAGCACCCAGAGGAAATCCATGTGAACATGGGGAGAACATGCAAACTCCACACAGAAATGCCAACTGGCCCAGCCGGGACTTGAACCAGCAAACTTTTGGCTGCAAGGAGACAGTGCTAACCACTGAGCCACCGTGTCACCCACAGCAATAAATTACATATTAAAAATATATTTGCATGGAAAATACTTATAAAACAAAACCTGAAACTTAGATCAAACTACACTTTCAGCTCTCTTCTTTACCTTACTTTAGTCAAATTTGAGACCTTTTTAGGACCTTTATAAATTCAATTTTAGAATTGTAGAGGGTTAAACTCTAAGTATTTATACTTGCCCCATATAATAATGTGTCAAAACTAGCAAACCATACATGCACAAATTTGTTTCAATATAACCTTTCTTTGACAAGCTTTAAAAACGATAATAAACTAAATGTACAGTCTGTCTAGGTCAGTGTTTTCACCACATATGGTCTATAAATACAACAACTATGCCTACAACCCCATAGTTCAATGAATTTAAGACTTTTAATGACCTTTTAAGACCCCTTGGACACCCTTTATATACACTTTCAAATTCTGTCCCATTTTGTTTTCTTCATCGTGAACAACCCTTTTGCTCAAAACCACTGACAGTCTTACAGCTTCATTAGCTTTAAATTCATCCGTGCTGCAATGATGGGCCTGTGGGTGGATTGCTCATTGATTTTAATAGCCGTAAGTGATCCACAGACACGTTCCTATTTAATGATACAATGCGGCTGCATGTGGGAGGCTTGTACTCCCTGCTTGTTGCCCTTTCTCTTAACAAGTTTGAACATGCGTTTCTTTGCAAATACCAACTGCACTGTTGCAGCCCATCCCTGAGGCTGTTTATGGTTTAATTATAAAGTGGTCCTTTGATACATCTGGAGCTGATTTTGTGTTGGGTTGTGATATAAGGTATATTACTAGCTGGCATACAAAAAGAGTATATAAAGTCTTGTTAATAAAACTAGTGGTGTATTTGAACACTTCTGATGTAGATTTAATCTTAATAAGCTAATATAGAATGTAATAATTGAAAGAAATTTCTACTCACAGTTTAGCATGATGCTACAGGTACCGATCAGCCCATAAGCAACAAAGCAGGACATGTTTCTGGAATCAGCACGGCACCCTAATAAGCATAAAAATCAATTATCAATATGCAAATAGAAAAATGAATAAACATCAGTTGGAATTGAATATGCAAATGCCAATGAAATCATCCCTGTTGAATTTGAATTTTGAATAATGAATCTTCTATAGGAATATTTTCGAACCTCAGCCATTATAATTCAATATTAGATTTGAGTTGATTACATTTGTAAATGCAAATTAGGTTTGCAAAATATTTTAGGTAGAATTCTTGTGCTCTGATGTAAATCTGCTCCATCTGACGAGTCTTCGCCGAGGTCCACCGTGCTGCGCCTAGACTGCAGCTCTGCACAAGACGTTTGGCCATAGGGGAAATGGTCGTGCCCAACTGAGCCTGGTTTCTCTCGAGGTTTTTTAAATCTTCGCTCACCAATTGGTGAAGTTTTTTTTTTTCCTCGCCGCTGTCGCCACTGGCTTGCATGGTTCGGGATCTGTAGAGCTGCGCATCGATGGATTTGCTCCTCAGTGTTTGGACTCTCAGTAGTGATTATTAACCCACACTGAACTGAACTGAACTGAACTTAATCTCTTAAAACTGAACTGACACTGTTTCAATTTCACTATAATCTTCCATGTGAAGCTGCTTTGACACAATCTACATTGTATAAGCGCTATACAAATAAAGATGAATTGAATTGAATTGAATCTTGGACTATACAACATGTATAGTTGATTCTTTCCTTTCTAGGCATTCTTTCCAAAAACACTCTAATCATAAACTAGGTGTGGGAATCTTTAGGGACTTCATGATCCGATCTGATCCTGATTCTACGGCTCACAACTTAATTCCAAAACGATTCTTGACCTACATTTTTTCGTATTTTTTCAGCTGAGTGTAACCCACCGGTCCTTCTGCAGCCAACCCGCTCTGAGCTGGGATCGAACTGGGGATTCTAGGTATGGAAATCGGTTGCTCTAACAAGGAGGCTAAAGACCATGGCCTCTAGCGTCTGTTGCTAGAGCACGCTTTGAGGTCAGAGGAGTGAGGTTTACGTGCATAGCACTTCACTAGCTGGCCCCGTTACACTCACCCCCTAAACCTCACTCCCATCCCGGACGAGCCCCCATGTGTAACCCACTGGTTATACTGCACCCAACCCGGTCTGAGCTGGGATCAAACTGGCGATTCTTTGTATAGGAGTCGGTTGTCTAACAAGGAGGCTAAAGTCTATGGCCTCTAGTGTCTGTTGCTAGAGCACGCTTTGAGGTCAGAGGAGTGAGGTTTACGTGCATAGCACTTCACTATCTGGCCCCGTTACACTCACCCCCTAAACCTCACTCCCATCCCGGACGAGCCCCCACGTGTAACCCACCGGTCTTACTGCACCCAATCCGCTCTGAGCTGGGATTAAATCGGCGATTCTTTGTATGGGAGTCGGTTGCTCTAACAAGGACCATGTCCTCTAGCGTCTGTCACTAGAGCACCTTTTGAAGTCAGAGGAGTGAGGTTTACATGCATAGCACTTCACTTGCTGACCTCCATTACACTCACCCCCCTAAACCTCACTCCCATCCCAGACAAGCCCCCACGTGTAACCCACCGGTTCTACTGCACCCAACCCGCTCTGAGCTGGGATCAAACTGGCGATTCTTTGTATGGGAGTCAGTTGCTCTAACAAGCAGGCTAAAGACCATGGCCCCTAGTGTCTGTCGCTAGAGCACCTTTTAAGGTCAGAGGAGTGAGGTTTACCTGCATAGCACTTTGCTAGCTGATCTCTGTTACACTCACCTCCCTAAACCTCACTCCCATCCCAGATGAGCCCCCATGTGTAACCCACTGGTCCTACTGCACCCAACCTGGTCTGAGCTGGGATCGAACCGGCGATTCTTTGTATGGCAGGTGGTTGCTCTAACAAGGAGGCTAAAGATCATGCTTCTAGCATCTTCTAGCATCTGTCACAAATGTCTTTAAAAATGTCATGTTATGTCTTTAAAGGACCTGTGAAGTGCTTTGAAATATGCATTTTTGTTTGATATTTGACGTAATCTCAACCGAAACACAAAAAGAGGGCAGTACATAGCGTAGCCCCTCCCCTTTTTAAAAAGCAGCCAATAGCATTTTGTTTTTTCACAGCTCTGCCAGTGAGTGTGGTTGAGCTGAAGTGCATCAAATGAAAAGCAAATGGGAAGCATCTTAAAGGAGGCGGGGCATGCCAGAAACTAGTAAGCATTTGATTGGTTATGGTTTGATGAGTATAAGGTGACATGAATAAAACCGTTAATCCATTTAGGTGGAGGTGACAAACTACAAGCTTTACATGTTTATATCCGTTTTATATCTTCTAAAATTGAATTGTCACTGTTTTGGAGCACACCAGCTTATAGATATCTTAAAAACTAACAATACAGATACAAACATCTAGATAACTTTATTTTAATTTCATGGGACCTTTAAAATGTTTAAGTTTGTCCATCTTTGTTCAAATGAAGTCAATTCGGCAGCATACGAACATTCACCTGGTAACGCTTATTAGTTTTTGATTTTCTAACTTGCGTAACATCAAGATCTAATTTGAACAAAGAACTGATTCTGAACTTTTGAGAATTGACCCAGAATCGCTTGAGGAAAAAAAGTGATGCATTGATGAATCAATTTTTTCTCCCACAATTTGGTCCTTAACACATTCACTCTGATCTTTATTCCCTCCCATTTTTCCTGCATCCAACACAATGATTACCAGAACTGATTGTTTAATCAAATGTTGTTTTTTTCTCAAATCAGATCTTTTCAGGCAGAATGTCCGCACAATTAATTGCAGATTATAAAATCAGATTTATTGTTCCGGCATAAGCAACCAATCTGCATGGGTTACTTTGGTAATGGTATGGTTGTACCCAAATACAAAGCTTTGAAATGGGAATGGAGATACATTTCTCACTCTCCAAATGAGCTATGTATTGAGTGATGGAACATTTAAAAAACAAAAAAACAAAGGTTGTTCTCAAATGCAGATTGTTTGTTTTGTTCCAAACATGGATTAAAAACTGTTACAACAAGGCCTGTCACAATAACCAATATATCAACTTATCGCACAACACATGGACATGACCTCAATCATTTTTGGTGATGTAATATACAGTATATCGCCCATACATAAAAGCCAATTCTAGAAACATTCTAGCATCTCTCTATCTCTATTAGAGGTGTCAGTATGGTTAAAAATCTTTTAATCTTAATCTTTAGTATTTTCATGTGGGAGTCTGACAACTGGAAATAGATCTGGTAGCAGATATCGCAGCTTCTGTTACTTTTTACGTTGCACTTTTTTGTTAATGTTTATTATTATTTATTTAGGATATGCGTTTTCACATTCTGATTCAAATGCCTCAACATTAAATTGTTAAAATGACTTTAATTAAATGAAAAATTCTTAAGAATAAAATATGTGTTCTTTGGAAGAATGTATTCGCATTGTGATGATATTATACTGTGATTCTGGCATTATATAATGAGTGGCATAAAATGGTCTTAAAATGACAATATCGTTTATCACAATATATTTGGGTGCAATATATTGCACAACAAAAAATACATATCATGACAGGCCTAGTTACAATGTTGGTTTCATTTTAAAGGGAGCAAAATTTGTCACATGCAAGCAAATGGCATGTTGTTACTTTAAGTTGTTATCTTTAGACATCTGTCAATCCATATTTATTTATTATTTTTTTGTTAATTTAGGGTTATGAATTGCATTATGGGACCTTGTGTCACAATCATCAGCAATCCAGGCTTGCAGATGGTTAACCCCATTGCCAGTATCGTCCGTTACAGAAGACTCAGCTAAGTGCAACAGTATAAATAGTCTGTGTAATGAGTCCTTAATCAGCTTCCAGCTGTGTGTGTGTAGTAATCAGAGAACTGGAACAGGTGTGTGTGAGTTGCATGACAGGATTTGTAGTTCATAAGGTGACAGAATTGTATTCCGGGTGATGGTGCATGTTAACCAGTGATATGCAAATAAATAAATAAATGAATGAACGAATAAAAAATATATATATATATTAATTAATTAATATTCATCAGTAGTTGAATGGATACACTGTATCAAGGACATCCTAAAATAAAGTGTAACCTTAAACTATAAATTTATTGATCAGAGCACACAGGTTTATGTTCAGTGATTCCTCATATATCAGTAATTTGTCAGAATAGTAGACAGCAGTTCAGCTTATTGTTTTTTTGTTTGTTTTTTTGTATCTGTCATTATATTATTTTATGAATTTGAAGAAGAATCAAGGCTTCAAATGCATTTCCATGTGTTTTTGCACAGCTATTCTGCAATATTTCTTTCTGACTAATTTTCTTTTTGCTGGAAACCAATAACCACTGACTTCCATACTCTGTTTTTCCTACTATGTAAGTCAGTGGCAACTAGTCTCTAACAATCTTCAAAATATCATATTTCATTTTCATGTGAACTATCCCTTTAAGATAACGCAAAAGGCTATTTGAAATGTGATTAAAGCAGCCAGAATGTCCAGATTGCTGTGCAAAAAAAAAAAAAAAAAAAAAAAAAAAAAAAAAAAAAATCAAGGCTTCAGATGCATTTCCATCTGTAATGTGATGGGAATGCTGACAAAGGAAGTGCGGATCCAAATGCAGGATTTGTTACAAGAGAATGGTCAGGCAGGCAATGATCACAATCAGGATCAAACAGTAACATGCAGGCAAATCCAGAAGAATGGTCAATAAGCAGGCGAGTGGTCGATAAGCAGGCTAACAACATAAACAAAACAAACAAACAAACAAGGCGAGCAAAGCAAGGCAAAAGAAACACGTCAATGTTCACAGTAACAGATATACAAGACTCAACACTGATGTGTGTGTGTGCGCTGTATAAATAGTCCTTGTAATCAGTCCTTGACAATCCTCCGGCTGTGTGTGTGTGCAATCAGAGGAATGCGGAACAGGTGCGTGTGAGCGGTGCATGACTGGATCTGTAGTCTATATAATGGCGGATTTGTAGATCTATATTGATATGCGTGTTTACCAACAATCTGCAGGATCTAGATCGCTGCTGATCATAACACCATGTGTTTTTGCACAGCTATTCTGAAATATTTATTTCTGACACAGTGAAAACAGCGGCCACTGGTCTCTAATATTCTTCAAAATATTATATATTGAGTTCAAATGTAGAAAGTCATAAAGAGTTCATTTTCATTTTTGTATGAACTATCCCTTTAAGATAATTCAAAAGACTATTTGGTGACACATCCGCTGCATAAAAAACATGCTGGATAAGTTGGCGGTTCATTCTGCTGTGGCGACCCCAGATTACTAAGGGGACTAAGCCGAAAAGAAAATGAATGAATGGATAAATATTTGGTGACACTTTAGAATAATGGGCCATTTGCTAATGTATTTACTAACATTAACTAAACATGAATTATCTTGTAATGCATTTATTAATTATAGTTCACCATTAAATAATGCATTATTAAGATCATATTATAAAAATCTGATTATAAAAACTTAAATAACATTAACTAATGTTAACAAGAATGAATAAATGCTATAATAAATGTATTATTAACTGTTTGTTCATCTTAGTAAATACAATGATTAACATTAACTAATGGACTTATTTTAAAGTCTTACCGACTATTTGAAATGTGATTAAAGCAGCCAGAATGTCCAGATTGCTGAGCATCAAAAAAATTTTGTTTCTCAAAATATGGCTTTGAATAAGATTAAAAAATCTGATTTCATTTGTTTTTTGTTGTCCAGACTTTTAAAAACCCATGTGGATAATAGCCGTGTTCACATCATGTCGTAATTACTATAATTACGAGAGTCCGACTAGTAAAAAGTGTCATAATTACAACTCGTAATTACAACTTGTGAACTGGGAATTTCCTGAGAGCTCCTACATTTATAACACCTGACCACGGTGGAATATAGAATCAATCAGGTGCTATGTCTGTAGAGGCTTTGATGATGTTGCCATAAAAAGACAGACTATTGAGTCTGAACAGCAATCCCAAAATAACGATAATTACAAGACATAAGCTAAGATCTGGATTTTTGCTGACAGTCCGGCCTAATCTACCCAGACCTTAATGAGATGAAAGAAAATTCTGTCATCATTAACTCACCCTTGACTTGTTCAAAGTTTATTTCTTGTTGAACACACACAAAACATATATTTTGAAGAATGCTGAGGCCCATTGATTTTTATTTTCCTACCATGGAGGTCAACGGGTGCTGGCAACTAGCATTCTTCAGAATATCTTATTTTGTGTTCAACAGAAGAAACTCATATAGGTTTAAAACCACTTATAGGAGAATAAATGATGAGGTAAAATTATTTTTTAGATGAACTATGGTGAACTGTCTGAAATCGCAGTCTACAACCCATGTACACTCAACAGCTAGAGAATACCCAAAATACACTGTGAGAGTTAATTAACTTACGCATCTGATCACAAGATGGCATCTAAAGTGCAATTCTACTGGTGTACGTTTCAAAAAAATATATTATTTAATTTAAGTAACGTTTGTATACATAAACAAAATCCAAAGTCTTTTTTTCATTGCCAATAGACAGCATGATACGTGTTAATTAACTATAACAGGGTCTGATCAAGATCTAATCCTTCTGGGGGATTTTCAATAAAGCAAAACACAAACAAATCAGCATTTCTTCAAGTGCACTCAAGTGCTCGAATTCACTCACTCATTTCATTCACTCATTCAAGTGGACTATATTATTTTGGAAACAGTGAATGGGGGTATAGGGGGCGATTTTGGATACAACATATCCTTTTAATACAGTGCTAAACATAAATAGGTACATCCTAATTTGAAAATTAATATTTCTATCCATTTCTCAGTGAATATAGGTCATATATTTTGGTACATTTAAACAAAACAGATTTATTAAACAGAAATATGTATTAAAATAATATTTTAGTCACAGAACATCTTTAGAAATAGAAAGATAATACAATTAAATCCATGCTAAATATTGGGGGAAAATATTTTAAACAATAACATTTCAACAAAATTGTCTACATTATTTATTTAATATTTTTCCCTAACATATATGTGTGAGTGTACTAATTTTGTATCAATATCATAGGTTATTTTGTTAGATTAGCTCCAGATTTGGCTTCAGTACTGACTAAAGTAATGTATATGCACAAATATAATATTGTATCTTCATTGGGAAAATATTAATTTAAATGAGAGATTTGTGAGGGGTGTACTCATATACGTTGAGCACTGTATATATAGAAGGATATTCTGGACAATTTTTAAATGCAATTGCAAATTCGATTTTTGAATAGCATTTTCAATACGTCGACGCATAAATTGTGACAATCCAAATTCCTCATTACCATTTGCATTTCTGCTTTCGAGAACGCGAAGTAACGGCCACATTTCAAATGAAAAATCAAAGTCCATTTGCAAATGTATTTTCCATTAGGCCTGGGTGATTTAGCCTAAAATCAAAATCTCGACATTATAACTCTATAATTAACGATTATTTTATTTATTTATTTAATTTTTTTTGCACTCACAGTTCACTGACAGGTTTTGTACATAGTAAATATGCTCACATAATACAAGTGAGAGATTTTTGAATGAAGGGTGCATTACTTGATTTTAAAATAATTGAAGGAAACACACACTATCTACACACTATCACACTATCTTACTATCTATGATTATTTATTGAACATCAACGTTGAACAACTGATATTAAAGCACACAGTGCCTAAAACCAACAGTCACTTCTTTCTGGTAAAAAAGTGAAAATAAATAACTTGCACTTTTGGAAACAAAATCAATTATTTTCATTTTTTTTCATGTTAAAGTTAAAAATAAGGATCATCTCTTCTAAATAAAATAACTTGTGTTTATCCTGTAAATAATGTTTTAAACAGTGCATTTCTTGCATTTTCTGTAAACAAACATTTTAATGTAAATAATAATTTTATTGTAACGGAAAATATGCCGTCTCAACGCATCTCTGATGCAGCTTCCAATCATCGTCAATGTAGTGCAAAGGCCCAAGAAAGGAGCCATCATCCTACCTGACCAGAGATCAGATGTGGCTGCAAAGTGTGGCTTCAAAGACTTTAATGGCTGATTAATACTTCTGTGCCGAGTGATGGGCATGACCCACGGCGCCTGCCTTGCACGTAGCCATTTATACTTCTACAGTACGTGCTGTTTGTGCTGCGGGTTTTTATGTTCCTCTGTGTCGAGTTTCTTCATGGATAATTTGCTTTTTCTGAATGCTACCTTAATGTACAAGAAGCTAACACTAATTCATTTAGAGCCGGGAACTGGTGGACGTGCAACAGCTTTAATCATAAGGTAAACACAAAACAATAGTTTCCAACTGGAGCTCCTCCATAGCACTCGACACTTGTAAACACTCGCTCCAACGGGCT
This sequence comes from Danio kyathit, assembly GCA_903798195.1. Taxonomy (NCBI): domain Eukaryota; kingdom Metazoa; phylum Chordata; class Actinopteri; order Cypriniformes; family Danionidae; genus Danio; species Danio kyathit. Next base: position 46,826,144 of record LR812538.1, on the reverse strand, counting down.
AGCTGGTCTCCCGCGGCTCTCCGCGCCACCTACGCTCATCACCACTACCAAACCAACCAATCACAAAGCTTGTGCTTCACATTGTCGTTTTTTAGAAGGTGCACAGGTATGTGACCGCGCCGGGCCATACGTGTGCACTTGACGCAGAAGTAAATCAGCCTTAAAAGAGTGGGTTCATGTGACACCACTTGTAGTAGGAAAAGTAATTGAAAAAATTGTCTTGGAAAAATTAGATGAATTATAGGTTATGAATGTCGATTTCGATTACTTTTTGATTAATCGCCCAGTCCTATTTCCCATGTCTTACAAGCGATGAGCCTGACAGTGTTGGGGAGGTTACTTTAAAAATGTAATAGATTACAGATTACAAATGACCCTATTTAAAATGTAATAAGTAGTGTACCTTTTCAATTACTTTATAAAAGTAACTGATTACATCTGATTACATTTTGATTACTTTTAAGTTTCTAATGAATATTTTCCACTAAATCATTTTCAAGCATTTGTACCAAGCAGGTGTGACCATACAGTAGCTCTGTTTACTGTTAGAATTTCAAAATCTTTCAACACATCAATTAAGAATATATTCATTTAATTTTAAAGTACAGCCACCACAAACCAGACCTTATAACAATTTTTTTTACTATTGTTACAAAATCAGAATTTTCGTGAGTTGTGCAGAGTGATTTTTGCTTGCAATAAAAAAATACATCTAAGCTATTTTTGCAATTTTTATTTTTAAATCGAAGCAACTTAAATCCAAGTCAATCATATCTTTGTGATCAATTAAACTGTCAATGAAACATATGAAACAGAATTGTTCAGTTCAATTATTTACTGCAATTAATATGCTGTACCAAACAGAAACAACTTATAGTATATAACAGCAAAAACTAAAAAAATCCAATAAATCCAGGTGTTACACATTTAAAATACTATAGCAATTTATAGTAAAGGGAAATATTTAGGAATAAGCATTATATTGTACCTATATTTACAACTCTTCATTAATGAATTACACTACATAATGTAGTATCATGAGTAGCTATCATGAACTAAAAGTAATTACCATAGTATACTTAGATAGATCTATCTATAGATAGATAGATAGATAGATAGATAGATAGATAGATAGATAGATAGATAGATAGATAGATAGATAGATAGATAGATAGATAGATAGATAGATAGATAGATAGATAGATAGATAGATAGATAGATAGATAGATAGATAGATAGATAGATAGATAGATGGATAGATAGACAGATAATTTGTTGGCGACTTCATCCACTAGAGCGAGAGGTGGCAGTAACGCACCAAAAATTTTGTTGTCGATCACCGAAAAACAAATAGAAAAAGAAATCGTAATTCTCGCCATCATATGGATTTACTTTCATCGGCTAGACACTGGCCTCACAGCTCTGTGAATGTCGGTGCCGTCACTTATTGATCCGTGATCAGTAAACGTAGCTTGCGTGGACGCTACTGTGCTATTTGACTAAAATAATAACTTCGCTACTGAAAAACTATTTGATTTAGAAAGTAGCGACGCTACCTATGTAGTTATAGCAGAATAGCACCTCTTTAATAAATGGCATTTGCAGAAGGCATCGCGCATATCAAAAACAGGCAAAGCAACAGATTAATATTATGCAACATATCCCAGATTTTTAAGGAACATTTTTAGATGTAACCACATTTGTAATCTTTAATATTTTCATAAGTAACAGTAATTTTAATTACACATGTTTTCTCAGTAACTGTAACAAATTACAGTTACATTTTTTTTGTAATTAAATGACGTAATGCTGTTACATGTAACTAGTTATTCCCCAACACTGGAGCCTGACATATCTAAAAAGCAATATTAATTACCACATTTGCTTTTTCTTTTTCTCTGTGTTGTGCATGTAATCCGCCAAAACTCAGATGGAATTGCAAATCCTTTTGCATTTGAATGTGGGACATCTACACGGAAATCAATCAATTGACAGGGATGGGAAAATTTAATAGGGATTGTTTGTATTGGGAAGTGACGTCCCTCACAGTCGACGTAGTGTTCTGTACTTGACAGTCTATGGTTTGAACAATGCATATTAAATTGAAATATGCGCCTTGTTAAGAGATGATCAATGATATTCACTTCACCTGTGACTGGTCATAATGTTTCGACTCAGTCTTCAATTATTCAAACAAATCCACAAACAGCTGTTACACCGAGTATTAATGTAGAAATCCTCCCACATTTAAAACTCTCCGCCGCCATGCTAAATGTCAGAGATAATTCACAGAGCAGCTGCGATGCCGTTTATTTAATTGCGACTTGAGCCTTAAAACAGCAAGAAGAGAACAACACTTGCAGGTTGTTAGTGTGGTTTGAGCCACATCAGCAGCCTAGACAGATGCTGGGTAAATGAAGATAAAACTAGACGCGGTGGAGAACGGAGTTGGTAATGGGTGATCAACGGCTGGATTTGCACAAGGTACTGCTCTGAGACCTGCAGTCACTCGGTAATTGGTGCAGAACAAAGTACCTTTTTGCGAGCGCATCCAGCTAATTGAATGGAAACTGGGAACATATGGTACCCGATAGTGCTCTACTGTATGAAGTATTGTTTTGATGATGCATGCCACTTCATCGCACAACAGAAGATTTCATAGAAAAACACCTTTTAGATGTTTTGTTGTCATTTTGTGATTTTCTTTCCTTTTTTTTTTGACATTTGCGAAATCACTTTTCCTCTCTGTCCTTGTTACATATTCCTATTCAGAGTAACAGATTGAAGTGGTGCTTTTTTGATGTAAACGTAATAGCTGTGAACTGAGAGCTTTTTGTTCACATTTACTGCTTTCATGAATAAGGAGAACTAAGGGGGTGATTTTTATCAATGTAATGATTTTCAAACTTTTATTTCAAGAGTTTCACAGAAAAGCATGCATTCATAACTTAAGCTTTTAAACATCAAGGCTTTCTATGAAATTAAGTTTTATGGCTTAAAGTTCTGAGTATGCTTCAAAAGACTTGAGTATACGCTGTAAAAAAATGCTGGGTTTCACAAAATCGATCAATTTGTCTTGGGAATTAAGGGTTCTATTTGAATGATCTAGGCGCAAAGTCTAAAGCGCTTGGCGCAAAAGCATTAAAGGCATGTACGAATCCAGTTTTGCTATTTTATCGGTGGATAAATATGGTTTACGCCGCAGTGCATGGTCTAACAGGGCTGTGCTTATTATCTTAATGAGTTCTGGGTGTGTTTTGAGCATAACATGCATTAAACTTAATAGAGTCTCAACTCCCATTCCCTTTAAGAGTCAGTTGCGTTGCTCCATGGCTCATTTGCTACATGGCAGACTTTGTAAGTGGAAAAACTGAACGCTTTACTAGTGAGAAAACAGTTAAATAGAATATCTGTAGCGTGAGGATAAAGAACGAACCTTCTCCATTCAGCCTCTTTACTTTCTTTTTACTTTACTTACTCTTTACTTTACTCCTTTACTTTCGTGGATGCGGAAACGGTGTTGTACACACTCCACTGAAGACATCTATTAGCCTACATATTCAATTTCATGTGTTAAGCGCAAATATTGGTTTATATATACAGTTGAAGTCAGAATTATTACCCCCCTTTAAATTTTTTTTTCTTTTTTAAATATTTCCCAAATTATGTTTAAGAGAGCAAGAACATTTTTACAGTGTCTGATAATATTTTTTTCTTCTGGAGAAAGTCTCATTTGTTTTATTTGAATAAAAGCAGTTTTACATTTTTTAAAAACCATTTTAGGTTTTTTTTCCGATAATTAACCTAGTTCAGGCTTTAAATGTCACTTTAAGCTGTATAGAAGTGTCTTGAAAAATGTCTAGTAAAATATTTATGTACAGTCATCATGGCAAAGATAAAAAAATCAGTTATTAGAAATGAGTTATTAAAACTATCATGTTTAGAAATGTGTTTATAAAATCTTCTTTCCGCTAAACAGAAATTGGGGAATAAAATAAACAGGGAAGCTAATAATTCATGGGGTTTAATAATTCTGACTTCAACTGTATATGAAGCTTCAATTTATTGACATTTTTAGGTTTTCTTTCGGTTTTTGATGTAAAGTTAACAGCTATGCACCTTTAGTGGTTTTTGTACACTTTCACTGCTTTTGTCAGTACGCCTAGGAGAACTGAAGTTTTCATTTTATCAATGTATTGATTTTCAAACTTTTATTTCAACAGAATCTCAGTAAAGCATGAATTAATATCTTAAACCTTTAAAATACCAAGTATGCAGTGAGACATACTGTATAGAGTATGTTTATGAGCCTTCAGATTTTGCCATTTTGTAGTTTTGCAGCCTTAGTTCTCAATTAGGTTAATTACATCAAAAAGAAGGCAACTGTTATTATTAATAAATTCACGTTTTGTCTGAGTCAGCCTTGCAAGCTGAATTCTGTCTCAATGGCCTGTTTCCAGTCTCTGTTCACTTTCTGTCTCAAATAATCCTGACAAAACTGATTTAAAGTGTTTATATATACAGTTGCAATCAGAATTATTGAACCACCTTTGAATTTTTTTTTTCTTTTTTAAATATTTCCCAAATGATGTTTAACAGAACAAGGAAATTTTCACAGTATGTCTGATAATATTTTTTCTTCTGGAGAAAGTCTTATTTGTTTTATTTCGGCTAGAATAAAAGCAGTTTTTAATTTTTTAAAACCCATTTTAAGGTCAAAATTATTAGCCCCTTTAAGCTATATATTTATTTCAATAGTCTACAAAACAAACCATCATTATACAATAACTTGTCTAATTACCCTAACCTGCCTAGTTAACCTAATTAACCTAGTCAAGCCTTTAAATGTCACATTAAGCTGTATAGAAGTGTCTTGAAAAATATCTAGTCAAATATTATTTACTGTCATCATGGCAAAGAGAAAATAAATCAATTATTAGTTATGAGTTATTAAAACTATTATGTTTAGAAATGTGTTGAAAATTTTTTCTCTCCGTTAAACAGAAATTGGGGAAAAAAATAAACAGGGGGGCTAATAAATCAGGGGGTTGAATAATTCTGATTGCAACTATATATATATATAACATTGTTGAAATTTTGTAGTTTGTAAGGATGTTTAGTGACTAAATTATTAATTTAACAAATATAATAAATATTAATAAATCGGATTTGTTCAAATGCAGCAAAATACATTACATATATTCATTGAGAAATGGATAAAAAATATGTACATTTTCAAAATGGGGTATACTCATTTACGCCTATGATCAAAACAATCAATAAAATCAATAATCAATAAAAATTACCTTTCAAGTTCAATTCCCAGATTAAGGTCCTATGGCGATCCTTCCCCTCTCTCTGCTCCCAATGTTTTCCTGTCTGTCCTACACTATCCTATCCCAATAAAAGGTGAAAAAACCTTAAAAATAATTATATAAAAAAAAAACCTTTTGTGTTACAGAAAAAAAAACTGAAAATCCCACAGATATACTTTAAAGTGATTAGTTGGCTTTACTTTAAAAAGTGAGTAAACCTGTTGCCTGTTATTCATAAAAATTAAGTTCAAGGCAACCCAACAGTTGCAAATCACAGGTTTACTCACTTTTTTCAGTAAAATAACTAACAGTGTGACATTTTGGAGTATCAATAAATAATACATGCATTACAGCAATTTAATAAATGCCTACAATTATAGTTTTATTGACCATTTGGTTTGTTTTTTCCAAATTATTTTTTAGCTTCTTCAAAATGGTATGACCCTCTGAGAAGATTTGGCACTTGATATTTACCTATGATTTTAAAAGGTAAAATGAAATGGTCTTAGAAAAAAAGTCTCACTTGCGCTGTTCATGAGCATTGGAAATTAACTGGAAACTAATTTCACTTTAGCAGAAACCTTAGTTAAAACTTAATTAAAGCTTAAAAACTCAAGATATTTAACATTGGAAATAATACTCAAAGACTGCATGATTAACCGTTTATAAATGGGCTATACCTATTGCATAAATATAATTTTGTAGCATAAAAAAAACATCAATGAAATAAAATATGCAGTCGTACATTAATTGTTTGAAAAAAGAAAAGAATCGAGATCATTTTTAATTTGGCCAGTTCAACGGTTGAGACCTTTTGTAGGGGACAGACTGAATACAGCTGGTCTTGAGACAAGGTCATGTTGTAGATGTAGTTCAAGTTCCTCACCCTTTAATTGGTGGCAGAATAAAGTCATTGTGCAGCACTTAGTAAAGGTCAGTGCTCTCCAAATAGCCAAAGGATGGAAGAGTTGAATCACCCTTTGACCTTCACAAATAAACTCATGAAATGTGACCTTAACCAGGGTTTCTGCAGGTTTCATCAAGACAAATTTAAGACGTTTAAGACTTTTTTTAAGACCATTATGAATTAAATTTCAGATTTAAACAGGTCTAAGTACTAAAGGTTTTTTTCTACAGCAGAAAAGTCTTTTACTTGCCCCATCAAAAAAGCCACATTTTAAATAACGTGTCAAAACAAACAAAGCCTCTTGCTCACGTATTGATATTATGGTTTTAATCCTGAAATCAATGTTTAACTCTACCACAGCTGAACCAGATCATAGATAGTTCATGTTTGATGTCCCTGCAAAGCTAATTTGGTGTACTGAACGATTGTTTACATTTTATGTTAATATGTGTGCAACATTTTAACATTTTAAGAAACTTTAAACATTTCTGCATCAGCTTACACCCAGAATATACTGTATATGCAAATCACCTTGCTTCTGAACAAAGACCTATAAAACTTCCTATGGGAAAATAACCTTTTCATTGGTCAACTTAGCTCCTGAGGATGGGTACAAGACCACCCTTATAAAAGTACCCAGAAGAACCCCAGAGTGGACCAGAACAAAGAAGAAAACCGACACAGCTTCTCTTCAGGTCCAAGGAGCATGCGTGGACCCTGACAAAATGGGTTAACCGCACAGCTCAGTCATTCCCATCTCCGATACCTTTCTTTCTTTCTTTTCTGTCGAGAGTTTAGTTAAGTTTAGTGCGCCGCGAAACCAGAAGTCAACACGACTAGTCCTTTTGCCGCTTCAAAACTTGAAACGACAGACTCCACCCCACTCCAAGCCTCACAGGACAAAGAGCCGACCACCAGCTAACCGCGTGGGAACATTAGCTCAACAGAGGGAGTCCTTCACATCACAAAAGGAACGCAAGTAACGCCTCCAGATTACCACTGAACTGCTGTAAATTAAATGTAAGCTTAAAGAAACCATTGACAAGTTAAATTGATTATTTTTGGTTTGCTTGGTAACATCATTACACTCTCTCAAACTCTTATTTTCTTTACTTTCCTCTACACTTGTATGAATGTTTGTTTGTGTTAGGGGTTTGTTTATGTTAGAGTAGTCAATAAAGTTTCATTTTGTATAAAGAATATTTATACAAATGCATATTGTGCATATTTATGAATCGAATGTCTTAAACTTCGATTTTGTTACCCTTAAATATAAATGGGTTTTTATTTTTCATAGCAATAGCCGTAGTTGAAGTCAACTCTCTGTTCAAACAATCGCTGGACGATTCGTTTGTTCGGATTTAAAGGATCACGAAACACCAAAATACATTTTTTGAGCTGTTGACAGTCATATATGTGTCCCACGCTGCTATAAACACTATTAGGACACATATATTGCACTAAAAAGTGAAAATTGGTTGTTTTTGCATTATTTTGAGCAAATTCGTTCTTCCGGTTTGAAACGAATTTTTGAAGCTACGTCACGGCGATGAGATACTTAGGTGTAAATCCAGAGTGGAGAGTGGCTGTCTGTCTTTTCCAGAACATTCTGACGTATGTGGGTGTGCGGCATTAATTCATGACAAAGACGTGCTTCAAACCAATCAGCGCGCTCTATTGTGTATGACGCGAAACTTCATTAATATGCATGATAGCTCCGGAGACTGTTTACCTGTTTACACCGTACAGACGAAAGAGAGACGCCACGTTGTGTTGCCAAAACAAGTGAAAGAACAAGAATTTGGAGACAAGAGTCATCGGTTTTGCGTTTATTAGTGTGCTGCAACAAGGTTTTGTTTTCATTTTCCCTCTATGAGAGAGCTGCTGGACTCACGTGTGGATTACAGTGCACGCGACACGCGAAAGAAACGCGTTTGTAAGGAACATTTTTTACCCCAGAGCTTTTCACATCTGGAAATGGTGAAATCCGGATTTGTCGCTCGTCTCCTTTTTGTCCTGTCGCTACAGATTAGGTAAGTGTGTGCGATCAGTGCTCTTTGTTTAACCCAGATTACAAAGTTTGTCGTATCTTCAGCTAGTACTCTTTCAGTATTTAAAGACACACCTCAATCAAAATGATTTAGTTACTAAGTTTACAGTATATTAATATCACTGCAATATTACAGTACAATATTATAGACTGAAAGATCCGCTGTAAATGCTGCTCTCTGAGTGTAAACATATAAACACAAACTATTCCCGTCGTGCAGGATTTTCGCTGCATTTTGTGACAGGATAGCCTATACAGACACGGCTTTCTGACGCTATCTACCTACCGAGTACATAAGTTACAGAGAAATGCGGAGGATTTTTTTTCTCTCATTCGCCATGCGTATCAAATCAGCCTCTCTCTGTTTGTTTTGCCTGTAAAACTAAGCGCGCGCCCAAATGGAAACGCCCTTCTATGCATACCTTATCCTCTTTCCCTCCCCCGACACTCCCACACTCCCAGAGCTGGACACGCCCAACTTTCCTGACTTTTTTCAAAACAGAGGTGTGAAAACACCCTGCTGAGACAGGGGGTTTCGTGGCCCTTTAAAGAGTCGATTCTTTTGAAGCTCTGTTCAAATTACTTTTCAATTTACATTGAGCTAATCCGCTGCAACGGATACGTACCCAGGTCTACATTTCTAGGGACAGCGAAATACATAACTGTAGGTATGTCTGCTTGCAATTTTTGTTTTTGCAAAACCACCTGTGGTCAAAGTGTACGCTTTTTGATGACCTCAAATTTCTCATACATGTCCTTTTCTTGCGTAAATCCACCAGAAAGCACAATATATATTTCAGCCGACCAGGCCAGCTTGCTGTCGACTGATGGACCACCCACCCTCGTCCCTAAACCCAACCGATAGTGTTTTTAAAAGCAATCTAGAAAAAGAAAAGCAGTCGAGGTTGCGTGATTTCACTACATTTTCAGACTGTTGCTTATTTATTTATTTTTTTGCTTTTGTTTTATCTGGTTTCTGGAAACATTCTTCACCGTACTCGAACCCTATCCTCATGGTCAGCTCAGCTCTGCGTCCAACGATGTATGCGGTGAACTACTGGGGAATCTGGTAACAGTGGAAAAGCTGTCCGTATGGAGGTAAGCAGTCAGCTGGCAGCGCTAAAAGGAACAGAAGCTGTCGGTGGTGTCATACCACCCTGTAGCATTCATTTTAAAGACAAAATGCAGCCTTATGTACCTCGGGCTACACAATTCCTGCTCTCCAGAAATGTGGACAGGGGTAGGTATCCATGAGCCTGTGTTGCATTTTTTCAACATAGATTTTTTTTTTTTAAATGACAGCTTTAAAAAATATTATAAGCTTAATATAAATAAAATGTAAATTACATGACCATAAATAATTTTAAATGGCTCTTAATTGTTCTAAGACCTACCAGACATACTTTCAGTGCATTTAAAACTTTTTAAGACCCTGCGGACACCCTGTTAACTCATTTACAGTAAGAGCTGGAACCTGATGTTGTCCAAACTGTCAAAACAAACTCCTTCAATTAAATTTGCCCTTGTTAAAGTCTGAACAGGGGCTGAGCCAGAAAGTATTGAATTCATGAATATTTCCAGGATTGAACAGTTGATGCTTTACTCTTAAGGATAAAACTGAGAGTGGCAGAGGAAGAGAGTCCTCTGTCTCTGGAGTAATCAGAAAAGATTTACATCAAGTTAGCGATCTGAAGTCCACTGCTCGCTCTGGGAGTCCCACACTTCAGTTTTATTCCTTGTGCAGAAAGTCTGTCTCTCAAAGTGAGCGGGTGCTTCTTTGAGTTGCCAAGCGTGGTCACGTACAAACCTAGAGGGGAAGATAAAAACACTGATTTTATTATGAAATAAGAGCTCAAAATGGGGTTAAGAAGAAATGGGAAGAACTTGGCATGCATGATTATTCATTAATTTTTATATCATATAGTGTTTTGTATTTACTTTAATTAATCTTAACTTCACAAACACAAAATTCCCTTGCTGAACACTAATTTAATCGTGAATTATGGCTTTTTGAGGCATTTTGTTAGAGATAAAGCCCACACTGTAAAAAGCAATTAGTTGACTTTACTTAAAAAAAGGAGTGTAAACTTGTTGTCTTATGATTATTTCGTAAACAAACTACACTGTAAAAAATGCAGGGTTCCACACAATTCATTCATGTTGTCCCAACACAAATTAATTAAGGTAGCTTAACACTTTTAACAAATTTATGTGGATTGAACATAAACAAATTAAGTTGTCCCAATGAAATCTCAAGAATTGTGTTGTTTCAGCTCATTTTAAATAAGTTGTTTGAACGAACAAAAAAAATTTTTTTGAGTGTATGTGCATAATTATAAAAGTTAAGTCAATGGGTTTACTGACTTTTCGAAAGTAAAATCAACTTGTTGCTTTTAAGGCAATGGGTTTACTCAATTTTTAAAGTGTTTTAATGATAAATATTATATCATTAAATTATAAAAGTTAAGTCAATGGGTTTACTGACTTTTCGAAAGTAAAATCAACTTGTTGCTTTTAAGGCAATGGGTTTACTCAATTTTTAAAGTGTTTTAATGATAAATATTATATCATTTAATGATAAATTATAAAAATTTGACCTTTTTTATTGTGAAATTTAATTAGCTTGGAAGTGAACATTATTCACAAACAAAATTTAATGCAATAATGACTACACTGCGCTAAGCTTACACTATGCTTATAGCTTATAGCCCCCTTTGACTTTTTAAAATATTTCCCAAATGATGTTTAACAGAGCAAAGAAATTTTCTGATAATATTTTTTCTTCTGAAGAAAGTCTATTTTGTTTTATTTCGGCTAGAATAAAAGCAGTTTTTAATTTTAAAAAAAAAACCATTTTAAGGTCAAAATTCTTAGCCACTTTAAGCTATATTTTTTCCGATTGTCAACAGAACAAACCATCGTTATACAATAACTTGCCCGAGACCTGTTTTACCATGCTTTACCATGTTACTTACACGCGAAAACGGCGTCTTTGTAGTAAAAGGCAACTCGATGTCATAGCTTACAGTGTTACAGATAAAATGAGACCACAAACTGAATAAAAAGTCAAAATTATAGTTACTAAAATCTAAACAAAGCCGCATGTTTTGATCTGCATAGCCTGTCATCCGATTATAGCACTTCCTACTTCCTACTTAGTTTGACTGACAAGAGAGTTTAGCCAATGGCTGTTTCATATATTCAATATATGAACACCTATTGGTTGTGGGTTGTGCATTTGCACGCTCTTTGCTGTCACTGGCTCAGCGATCTGTCAATCATCACGCGACGCACCTGTTAGCAGTTTGAGCTAATGGCAGAGCCACTGGTAAACAATGAAAATAGATCGTCAAAGTTTTGTTCTGCTAAAGAGAGTTTTGAGAGTTAGTTTGAAGCAAAGAGGAGAATATGTCTGAGGAGAACTGATATTTACATGACCTGGATGAAGAGTACTCTGGTATTTTCTAACGGTGAGTTTTTATTACCTTGTTTACGTCTCAGTTCTTCTGTGAAGCCTGCTTGTATAAGTGCGAATGTCTCTCCGGTAGCGATAATCTTTCAGTAATGTTTGGCATTATCATATGTTTGCCATTTATCTGAATGACTGCTATAAGATAAGCTATCTGTCATAATTATATTATCAATAAAAGGGCATCAGAGTAAATCGTGTTTGCTACTAAAGGGGGGAAATACAGTTGTTTACAATAGAATCCTAATTCTGTTTTTGTTTTTTGTCACGTAGCTGAATCTGCTGGAGTGGATTACAAGCAGCAGACCGGAGCAAAGTGAGAGAGCATAACAACAACTCTTCTAAGACTTTTTTTGTTGCATATGCACTGGACATTTCACACAATGTACTTCTTGTGCTCAAATAAATCATTCATAATATACGTTTCTGTCTATTATTTTGCAATTAAATATTTGTGGTATGTAAAAAGACTAAAAGAGTTGTGTTAGAAACCCCAGTACATCAGACTGCTTCTCCACAAACAAGGAGAGGGAGAAAATCACAAGACATTGTCTCAAAAAAATAATTCCAGAAATTTTGATTTTGCATGATTTTAACATCAAATTCAAAACCTCCAGGACTGATTTCACACATTTGTTTATAAAATAATAAAATGTTTAGTGCGGTGCATTTTTTTTTTACATTACTTAAGCATCTCTACCTTTTTTTTTATTTTTAGCATTATAAACTCTAGATGATGGATAATAAAGCCCAGAGTGTCTTCTTTTCAAAGATACATAAACTGTGAATGTAGACCAAATTATTCAGCAACTGTAAAGGTTTCAGTTTGGGATGATTGTTTTTGAGAAAGTGCCTCTGACGGTGAGGGAAAGGAGGACACCGATATAGTCTCAGAAAACATTTTACAGAAATCTCATTTTGCATGCTATCTTCATCAAATTTGAAATATAAACTCATGAGACACTTGGCTTTCAAGTCATATTTTTTCTAGGACAATACATTAATGTTTTCCTGTGTTTGTATATGGAAAAACAAATATTGAACACAATACAATTTTTTTTTTCTCATAACTTCATAATGTATAACTTTTTATATTTTTTAACATATAACTTTTTTACCACAGTAAAGCTCAAAGTGTCTTCTTTCCAATGATACCCAGTTTGTGTTTGTAGCTTACTGGAGTCAGGAACTGTTACTGTTTAAAGTTAGGTAGGTATAAATCCCCAAAATTGAGTGAAGGCTAACAGGATAATAACTTGACTTCTAGTTGATCAGTTGGAAAAGTGGCAGAAGGTAGGTTTTTCCAATGAATCATCTGTTGAACTGCATCCCAGTCATCACAAATACTGAAGAAAAAGAAGAGGTATCAAGACATTTGTGGTGCCCATAACATTACAAAACACAGGGCACATTCTTCAGCAGCATAGTGCTCCTTCTCATACTTCAGCCTCCACATCAAAGTTCCTGAAAGCAAAGAAGGTCAAGGTGCTCCAGGATTGGCAAGCCCAGTCACAAGAAATGAACATTATTGAGCATGTCTGGGGTAAGAAGGAGGAGAAGGCATTGGAAGATGAATTAAAAAATCTTGATGAACTCTGAGAGTCCTGCAAGAACACTTTCTTTGCCATTCCAGATGACTTTATTGTTAAGTTATTTGAGTCATTGCAGAGATGGATGCAGTCTGGATGCAGTCCTCCAAGCTCATGGGAGTCGTACACAATATTACCTCTTTTTCCACTGCACATATGACTTTATATTCTATACTGTACATTATTTCAGTATGTAAAGACTTTTGTCTAAGCAAAGTCAGACCTTACTGTCCTAATTGAATAATTAAAAATCAAGACATGATCATATTTTATTTTGGTAAAATAAGCGTAATCTAGAGGCCTTTGCATTTCATATAAGCCACTTCTGATACCAAATGAACAACTAGAAGTCAAGTTACAAGACTTTTGTCAGGTAGTGTATATATATATATATATATATATATATATATATATATATATAGTCGAAGTCAGAACTATTAGCCCCCCTTTGATTTTTTTTAATTTTTTAAATACTTCCCAAATTATGTTTAACAGGGCATGGACATTTTTACAGTATGTCTAAAAATATTTTGTATTCTGGAGAGAGCTTTATTTGTTTTATTTCGGCTAGAATAAAAGCAGTTTTTAATTTTTTAAACACCATTTTAAGGACACAATTATTAGCCCCTTTAAGCTATATTTTTTCAAGAGTCTACAGAACAAACCATCGATATACAATAACTTGCCTAATTACCCTAACCTGCCTAGTTAACCTAATTAACCTAGTTAAACATTTAAATGTCACTTTAAGCTGTATAGAAGTGTCTTAAAAATATCTAGTCAAATATTATTTACTGTCATCATGGCAAAGATAAAATAAATCAGTGATTAGAAATGAGTTATTAAAACTATTATGTTTAGAAATGTGTTGGAAAAAATCTTCTCTCCTTTAAACAGAAATTGGGGAAAAAATAAACAGGGAGGCTAATAATTCAGGGGGGCTAATAATTCTGACTTCAACTATATATATCTTAAATCAAGAAGCATTTTCTGCCAATGGGTAAAGTGAATATGATTATTTTACTTACTTCATTGGCTGATTATTTAACTTTTTTTAAAGGAAAAACTCACTACCATTTGACGTATTTTGAAAACAAAACAATATTTTTTTAAAGTGTAGAAAATGCTTCTTGATTTTTGAATTTTTTGATATTTGAACAAAAAACAACACAAAAACTCTTTGCAAAAAGAGTTATAACAGAAGCAATATTTTAGCTGTCTGTAAAACGTAGCATCTTTGTTTTTGCATTTTCACTACAAAGTGATCACAGTTTCACATTAAATAAAAAAAAAATACATTGTTTTACCAAATTAAGCAAAATTGGTCAGCCAACTTGTATTTCAGGTGTTTTACTTTGATAAAAATAGTTTTCATTGTGCATATTAGACAGAGATTTGTCAGGTTTTTTTGTAGAGCAGAGAAAATTGTTACTTCCTTTAAGTAAACTGTTTCAAATAAAAATTGCCATTAACCTTTACATTTGGCATCAGACGTCTCCCATATATTAGCAATAATTCCCCATGTCAAGTTTATAACAGATTTATTTAGTAAGAATTCTATCCTTCACTGTAAAAAAAATGCAGTGTTTGACACAAATCATTTGTTGTCTCAACACAAATTGATCAAGTTCCATTTAAGTGGACTGAACATAAAAGAGTTGTCACAAATAAAATCTCAAGAATTGTGTTGTTCCCGCTCATTTAGTAGTTTGAACAAGCAGCAAAAATATCGCTTTCCAAACATCACCAGATATCAAAATAGACAATTATTGCTTGAAAGGGGATAACAAGCCATGCTTACACACTAAAAAAAAAAAAACATTGGTAGGCCTGTCAAGCAATTTTTGTTGTGCAACTGTGCTATTGTCACAGAAATTGTTGCCTTAGCGATATTATTGTCCTTTTATGCCACTGATCATATAATGATTATATTGCAGCATAATAATGCAAATATCCATAAACACTTTAAATACTAAGCATTCTTAATGTTATTTAGATTCTATAACTGTATGTTAAAAAGGAAAATGTCCTATTATATATACTATTAAATGTCCTATTAGGTAAATGTCCAATTATAAACTTTGAAACCAGTGAGGTAGAATGTAAATGTCATTGTAAAATGGCTTCAACGTTATTTGTGAATTTGTAAATATATATTCATCTTCAAGTATTGCACAACAAGTTGATATAGTGATTATTGTGACAGGCCTATTCATTAGATTTGCTAAAAGTTTTAAGGTAAGTGGTTGCAAACAAATTATATGGGCTAAATTTTAAACACACAATTAAATCTGGTAATGTTTAACTTAATTTGTTTGTTTAAATTCAGCACATATAAATTATTTGCAACCGCTTACCTTAAAAAAGTGCAGTAATCCAATGAATAGTTTTTTTCAGTGCATCATAAAAGAAGAGTGTTTATAATTATATTATCACTCCATAAGGACGTTTTCCAGTCACTTCCTGTCTGTGTTATTTGTCTGTACTTGACTTGAAGTTTGTGTCACCCAGAGCAGCTTCGTCTGTCAGAGATACCTGCGAGTGGCTGATTTCCTCTGACACGCTGACAGGGCGAACACTATAATGACAGTCTAGACGCTGGGGAGGAGTATATGGGCTCTTTGTGGGAAGCAGACCCTCCACGGGGAATGAGAACACGACAGAGGCTACAAACAAACCCAGGAACAGGTCTCTCATTTCTAGACTCTATTCTGAGGATTGATAACTCTCTGTTTCCACAACAGGAATAACCTGATGTCTTTACTGTCAGTCTGAGAATGCAGAGTGCTTTTTTTTCCGTTTGTCAGGATTATTATTGCCAAAGCTGCTTGTCAGAGATAATTGCTAACGCAAAAGAAAAATAATAGCTTGTTACAGTAATTACTTTATACATTTCCAAAAGCAACAAATAATCTGCAAGCATTCAGTTTTTTTTTTTCTTTACTGTATATAGAGGTTGTTTCTTCCAAATATGGATGGTGCAGAATGCTGCTGCTCGTTTGCTGACAGGGACACGCAAACGTGAGCACATTACACCCATACTGGCTTCACTTCACTGGCTTCTTGTACAGTTAAGGATACACTCAAATATTCTAGTTTTTGGTGTTTAAATGCCTAAATAGACTAGGACCAAGATACAGTTGAAGTCAGAATTATTAGCCCCTGTTTATTTTTTTCTCCAATTTCTGTTTAACGGAGAGAAGATTTTTTTTTCAACACATTTCTAAACATAATAGTTTTAACAACTCATTTCTAACAACTGACTTATTTTATCTTTGCCATAATGACAGTAAATAATATTTGACTAGATATTTTTCAAGACACTTCTTAAAGTGACATTTAAAGGCTTAACTAGGTTAATTAGGTTAACCAGGCAGGTTAGGATAATTAGCCAAGTTATTGTATAATGATGGTTTGTGCTGTAGACTATCGAAAAAAATATCTTAAAGGGGCTAATAATTTTGACCTTAAAATGGTTTATAAAAAATTTAAAACTGCTTTTATTCTAGCTGAAATAAAACAAATACTGTAAAATTTTCCTTGCTCTGTTAAATATCATTTGGGAAATATTTGAAAAAGAAAAAAAAACAACTAATAATGGGGGGCCAAAAATTCTGACTATACCTGTCTTCATTAATTCAATTGTACACTCCATCAAGGGCTCTTAAATGTCCTGTTCAGCTACTTTTGGCTGTTCCACGCACAAGGTTAAAAACCAGGGGGGACCGTGCCTTTGTAGTGGCTGCCCGTAAACTCTGGAATAATTTGCCTCTCCATGTTAGGCAGGCCACAACCCTATCTGTTTTTAAATCTAGTCTTAAAACTCATTTTTTCTTTTTGGCTTTTAATACCATATGAGAGTCTTATGTCTGTTGTATTTGTCCTTTGTTTTAGATGGTGTATGTGTGTACACTCTCAGAAATAAAGGTATGCGAACCTTCACTGGGGTGGTACCTTTTTAAAAGGTACACATTTTTACTTAAAGAGTCTATATTAGTACCTCAAAAGCATAGTACCTAAAAATTTTAAGAGGAACACTTTTGTACTTTTCAGGTAATTTTGTACCCTTGAGGTATTACTATGAACCGTTTAGGTACAAATGTGTACCATTTCAAAAGGTACCACCCCAGTGACAGCTCTCGTACCTTTATTTCTAAGAGTGCACTCTTTGGTAAGCACTTGTTTTTTTTTTTTTTTTTTTTTTTTTAAAGCGCTTTTTAAATAGACATTGACTTGACAAATAAACATTTAAATTAAAATATATGTTTATTTTTTCTCAGAATAACAAAATTTTTTAAAATGTGTTGTGATTAAAAATTCTTAAATCCTTAGGATTAGTTCCTTTATTCATCAGGGGTTGCCACAGCAGAATGAACCACCAATATATCCAGCTTGTGTTTTACGCGGATGCCCTTTCAGCTGCAACCCAGTACTGGGAAACATCCATACACACTCATTTACACATATACTATGGTAATTTTAGTTTATTCAATCCACCTAGACCGAATGGACTGTTGGGGAAACCCGAAGGAAACACACGTGAACATGGGGAAAACATGCAAACTCCACACAGAAATGCCAACTGACCCAGCCCGGACTCAAACCAGCGACCTTTTTGCTGTGAGCCACCGTGTTGCTGTCATTAAAATTCATATATTCATTCATTCATCCATTTTCTTTTCGGCTTAGTCCCTTTATTAAGCAGGGGTCGCCACAGAGCACTAAACCGCCAACTTATCCAGCATATATTTTACACAGCGGATGCCCTTCCATACGCACTCATTCACACTCATATACTTCGGACAATTTAGCTTACCCAATTCACCTGTACCACATCTTTGGACTTGTGGGGGAAACCGTAGCACCCGAAGGAAACCCACGCCAACACGGGAAGAACGTGCAAACTCCACACAGAAATGCCAACTGACCCAGCCGGGACTCGAACCAGCGACCTTCTTGCTGTGAGGTGACAGTGCTAACCACTAACCATTATACGGTAAATATAAATAGCCCTTCAGTAAAATTGTTGTTCTTTTTCAAATATTTCCCAAGCACTGCTTAAAGCAAAGATTTTTTAACCATTTTTAAACAATAGTTTTAATAACTAAATTACTCTAGTAACTAATTTATTTTGTCGTTTCCTTGATGAAAGTACATTATATTTGAGTCACTTTGCAAGATACAAGCATTCAAAGTTTAATTTGTGGACAAAAGTGATTGTTGGTGCCGATGGCCTCATGGGCAGTTCATGTACATATCGTCACCTTGGAATTATACGGTTCTATCTGCGTTCTGAATGATTTTGAGATATTGAGCTTTAAAATTTTTGCATTCCATATAGCAAACAGTATGTGTGTATCATTTGCTTTTCAAATAAATGATTAAAATGTAAACAACTTCTAAAAAAAAAAAACATCCCATAATGTAAATAAGTTTAATAAGAATATGTCAATAACTCAATTTTGACAAAAATGTCAGATAGAACCTTATAATTCTAAGGTGACGATATGGCGCCATTGCCCTTCGGACAACCCGAGTTTGAGTCCCGACTCACAGACCGTTCCCAAAGTTCCCTCTTTCTATCTAACTTCACTTCCTGTAATTTACTGTCCTGAGGCAAAAATAAAAATAACACGAAAAAAAAAATGGTTTGTGCTGTAGTCAATAATGAAATAAATAAATAAATAAATAAATAAATCCTAAGGGGGATAATAATATTGACCTTAGCAGTTTTATTTTATTTTTGAATATTTTATTTTTATTCCAGCCAAACTAATAATACGTTCCCCATAAGGAAAACATATGCTGGATAAGTTGGCGGTTAATAAAGGGACTAAGCCGAAAATAAAATAAATGAATGATACAATTATTTTTTAAGTCTTAAGGCCGGCTCACACTGCAATTTTAATTAATCCTAAACAATTGCACATGACTCCCATGTCACAGTGTAAGATGTCAGCTGTCATAATGTCAAACTGAACGACCTGGAGTTTGATGTCATCCATGACACTTTATCCCACGTTCTGAAATCACTCCTCAAAGTAAGCGTCACAAAGTAAAGAATCTGATTCGGCAATTTTGCACATGGCGTGGCTTAATAATAACTGTAAAAATAACTGTTTTGACATTTCCCAGGGGTCATTCAAAATTGTTGTGTGGATTGCATTATCACATTTGGCGCTCCTATAGGTTCTTGGATTGTCGATCATCGCAGCTGTTGTCACACTGCAGGAAAGTGTCTGAAAACATCTGACAATGCCAGAACTTAATTGGAGGAAAAATCTGATCACAACAGCCATTAAGTGGCTTTCTGTGAACATGTCAAACCAACGATCAAAGATCACAGATTTTAGCAGAGGATTTCAGAAATCTTTTAGGATTCCCCAAATCTGTCTCAGATGACAAAATCATGGCTGAAATCTCAGGGGTGTAGCGGACATTTTAAAAGTGGGGGGTGGGGGTGGACGGCCGTATGAGATCCAAAAGTTTTCATATAATTATTAATCACCTGTTTCTAAATAATCTGTCTCTAAAAGTAATGAGGACGTATCCGCCCTGTCCCCCCCTGGTTGCGAAGACCCTGTGAAATCTCACAGTGTGATCAGGGCTTTACTCTGTTAAATATAATCTGAGAAATATTTTTAAAAGAACCCAAAGTTTCAAAACTTAAAACTTTCCAGGAGAGCTAATATTTTTGTCTTCAACTACATATGTCTATGTATACAGTATTACTTCCACTCAAAAATGGTCCTTTACAGCACACTTTCAATTCTCATTGGGTATTGAATATATTGAAATTTACAGATTCGTACAGTACATTTATACGCACACTCATTTATCCTGCAAAAAGGAGCATAATAGGACCTTAATCATATTAGTTGTTAGAGACCAAGATTTAAATGCAGTACGCAACAAGGAACTTGGGATTCCTCCTGCTTGTTCTGTCTTTGATAATGGCAGAAGTCCCTGATTTGCATCAAACGATTTTGTACTATCTTAATACTGTCACAGTCACTGTATTCTGAAAGCACAAAGCTCACTGGCTAGTGATGATTGGCCAAATCTCAGAGCAACGCTGTGCACGGAGCCTTGTAATTATCCTGACAGACAAAACGCTGTCACAATCAATTTCATTATCAGTCAGCAAGAACGGGCTGTGGAGCATTCACGCTCCACCCAGCGGAAGAGAGGCCATCTTCATTAACACAAAACAGCACACACACGTTCGCTAGGTGAGACGCATTTACACATCTAACTGAGCAGCGGCGGGCCTGCGGGGGTCGACGGCAGAGGCTGTTAAAGCCTTCGAGCATGTCTGAACTCTCACCACTGGCAAAAGTCATTGCACATTGTGGGCCTCTTTAGATCGTAACACAAAAAAAGCTGCAGGGCATTTCTCTTAGAAAAGGCCTGAATCTGCTTCAGATAATGATCTCAGTCCTCATCAAGAGTAGGAGAGTCAACTAACATGATGCAAGCACTGAAATCACTTTGAGGACATCGTGCCATTGGCCTTTCTTTCGGCGTTGTAGGAAAGAGCAGAGATGATTGCTGCGTTTTGCTCATTTGTTTTGCAAAAATGTTTGGTATAAACTTTTGTTATAGTGCTAAACACTTATTAGTTCATACATGAACAGTGTTCAGCACGTTAATTTCACCCTCCCTCTAGCTGTACTGTACAGAGTGAAGGGGCTTTCACACCTGATGCGGAAAGCGATGCGCTATAAAACCCATTCATTTTAATGCAATTTGCAAAGACCAATTTTTTGCTTTGTTGTCCATGGGGCAAACGCAGTGGAATATGAATGTGGTGGTTCAAAATAGCTCAATATTTTGCTCTTATATTGCGATTATTATAATTTAATTATTTCTTTTTAATTATGCAAAGATGTACACAAATGACAAGGAACCACATACAAATGAAAAAAGAAAAAACTAATGGAAAAAAAACCCATAAAAAAAAAACAGTCAGGTCCAGCCAGGTGCGTGTGTGTGCATGTAAAGCTAACTGGGTGGACAGGTTGAAGTATATAAATAATGTATATGTTTACAGGCTGTACATATCAAAAATGAATATTATAGATATTTATATTGCACTTATGAACCTATATGGCTATCTATGCATGAACTGCAAAAGCAAGAAGCAAAGTCCCCTCAAATAAAGTGTAGACAAGACATTTCTATGTATATTTTCCTGCTGCTGTGCTGTTATGGCAACGCCTCTCCACTTGTTCTCGGTCAATAAGATGGGGTTATTTGTTTTTTGACATTAGTATATTATGAGTTACTAGGTTACATTTTAAAAAGTCTTACAAATTTACATTATTTAATACAATATTAAATAATTACTAAAAAGCATTTTCGGTTTTCGGCCAAGTGCATACTGAATGTTTGGTTTCTGCCCAGATTTTTCTTTTTGGTGCATCCCTAGTTTAAGTACAATAGATTTAAATGTATTCAAAAAACAAAACAATAACAACAAGAAAACCATTGACCTAATAATATACATTTTACATCACCTCATTTCTCAAAGTTTCAAATGATTCATTTAAAGATTCTAAATCCTTCCTTTCCACAAGCCAAACCTACTCACAATGGTCATTCTGTTTACAGTGGCCATGATCATTTACAGCATATGTTTGAAACTAAATGGTCATTACCATTTCTGAATATCATAGTTTTTTTAGCTTCCTTAATCACTTACACACACTGAAAAGCAGTGACGATGGCATTGATTGTTTCAAATTAAACAATTTAAGAACTAGTTCAACATCCAGCCATCACAAAAAAGACTTGAGCAGGACATTTTTTAGCTTAGAGAATAATAACTGACCACACAAATAGTTAAGTTTTTATGAATTCAAATGGCCGAAAACACACTCAGAAATAAAGGTACAAAATATGTCACTGAGGTGGTAGCTTTTCAAAAGGTACACTTTTGTACCATACAGGTGGACATCAGTACAATTCTGCACCCTTAATGTACTATAAGGTACACATTTGTACTTTTTAGGTATTATTATGTATTAATATTTTGAAAAGGTACCTGTCACTGTTGGCTCACTCACAAACGGATGGATCTCAGGAACTATCAAAAACAAAACAAAACAAAACAAAACATGTATTTAGTTATGAAAAACCCTCACAACAGGCACTGGAACATCAACACACAGCCAGGACAAGTAGATGTGACAATACAATGCCTGAAAAAGAACTAATATATACACAAGACATGACTGAAAAGAATACATACAGAGGTGCAATAACAGGTGGAACTAATAAACATTAACAAACGGCAGGAAAGCAGAACAAAGGAAACGCATGACGTAAACTGAAGTACATGGAACTTCAATACATTGGGATGATTTTGTAAGAGAGTGCATGTACATAAACTATAACAAACCAATCAAAAAAACTGAAAAATATAGTACATCAACAACACTGTATACAAATACAGTGAGGGAAATAAGTATTTAATCACACTGTGATTTTTCAAGATCTCCTACTTAGAAATCATGGCGGGGTCTAGAATTTTAAGTAGGGGTGTGAACTTACACTAGTCTCACGGTTCGGTTCGGTTACGATTATCATGCCATCGATTCGGTTCAATTTGATATCTCGGTGCATCACGGTGCATTGACGATGCTTTCCATACATAATTAGATTTTTTTCTTAACAACACAAGAAAAAAAATTGTATTTCACGAACATGCCAACGGGACAAATGCCCTAGGTGTGTGTGTGTGTGTGGGAGAGAGAGAGAGAGAAAGAGATGGAGTTTTACAGCATTTCTCCCCAGTAGTGAAATAGCGACTCGTGCTTTACCATTCCTCAGTGTCAGTGAAAGATCTGCTTTTTAAGTAGTAGGAGTGTTTTATTAACTCACCCTCGCCTCCTTCGCCATAGTATTCTATTGCGACATTGCGCATAGGGGATAAATGACGTCAGTGCGTAATAACCGGTTATGATTATTACTGAACCGATATCGAATTGTCCCCATCTGCATCGCGGTGCACCGAAGAAACGATTAATTTTGACAGCCCTAATTTTAAGTATAGGTGCAATTCCACTGTGAGAGACATAATCTAAAAATAAAAATGCAGAAATCACATTGTATGACTTTTTAACAATTTATTTGTTAATTACTGTGTGAAATAAGTATTTGATCACTTGAGTCAAGCATTTTAAATATTTAGTACAGAAGCCTTTCTTAACAATTACAGAGGTCAAAGGGTTCCTGTAGTTCTTCACCAGGTTTGCACACACTGAAGGAGGGATTTTGCCCACTGATCTTCTCTAGATCTGTCAGGTTTCAGGGCTGTCACTGAGCAACATGGAGTTCAGCTCCCTCCAAAGATTTTCTATTGGATTTAGATCTGGAGACTGGCTAGACCACTCCAAAACCTTGTTATGCTTCTTACGAAGCCACTCCTTGGTTTTCCTGGCTGTGTGCTTTGGGTCATTGTCATGTTGGAAGACCCAGCCACGACCCATCTTTAATGCTCTGACTGAGGGAAAGAGGTTTTTGCCCAATATCTCACAAAACATGGCCACGTTCATCCTCTCCTTAATACAGTCATTCTGTCCCCTGTGCAGAAAAACACCCCAGAGCATGATGCTTCCAGCCCCACGCTTCACTGTAGGTATGGTATTATTGGGATGATACACATCATTCTTCTTCCTCCAAATTCGGTG
Organism: Danio kyathit; assembly: GCA_903798195.1. Classification (NCBI taxonomy): domain Eukaryota; kingdom Metazoa; phylum Chordata; class Actinopteri; order Cypriniformes; family Danionidae; genus Danio; species Danio kyathit. The sequence goes on along the minus strand of LR812538.1, from coordinate 46,802,120 downwards.
AATAGAGTTTAGAAAGACCAAAAAGTTTTACTTTGGTCTCATCTGACCACAGGACTTTCTCCCATAAATACTCTGGACCGTCCAGATGGCCCCTGGCAAACTTCAGATGGGTCTTGACATGGGCTAACTTAAGCAGGGGAACCTTCCGTGCGATGCATGGTTTTAAAACATGACATCTTACTGTATTACTGATAGTACCCTTGAAAACGGTGGTCCTAGCTCTCTTCACGGCATTGATCAGCTCCTCCCGCATAATTCTGGACTGATTCTAGACCATTCTTGGCATCATTAATACCCCACGAGGAGAGATCTTCCGTGGGGCCCCAGTCTGAAGGACATAGACAGTCATCATTAGCCTCTTCCATTTTCAGACAATTGCTCCAACAGTTGCTCTTTCTTGGCAATTGCCCCGTAGCAGTTTCAGCTCTATGAAAGTCTACAATTTCATCTCGTGTGTCTTTTGACAGCTCTTTGGTTTTGGCCATGTTGCTACTTAGACTTTTGACTGATTGTGGGGTGCACAGGTGTCTTTATGACAGCTAGTGACCTCAAACAAGTGCTACTAAATTAGAATCATGAGCAGAGTGTAGCTGGACTATTTTAAAGCAAAATAACAGGTCTTTAAGGGTAAGAAATTTGGCTGAAAAGCAAGTGATCAAATACTTTTTTCACACAGTAATTTACAAATAAATTGTTAAAAAGTCATACAATGTGATTTCTGCATTTTTATTTTTAGATTCTGTCTCTCACAGTGGAATCGCACCTATACTTAAAATTCTAGACCCCGCCATGATTAATAAATAGGAGACCTTGAAAAATCACAGTGTGATTAAATACTTATTTCCCTCACTGTATATAGCAAATAACATACAGTGCTATATGATTTTCTGGAAGTCCAGCAATATTTAGATGCACAAATTTAATAATCAAATTTAAAACAACACATAACATGTATATATACATAAATGCAATTAATTGTCCTTAAAGTTAAAAAATGTAATTTCTTTTCCCTGAATACTTAATTAAATGACAAAAGCACACATAAATAATAAATGTTTTGTAAACTTCATGGTTAAATGTTGCAAAAACTCCACAAATCATGAGTGTTTTCCAAAATCTGGTCGATAATAATATCGATTCAACATTGCAGATCCTTCAACGTGACTATTGAACATTGGAAGTGTACATTGCGATATCGATGCTGAAACGATATATTGTGCAGTCCTGCATAAAAACAAACACATGGGACATCACATGACACAACAACTACAGTACATGAACACAACACAGACACACCAGACTCGTGACATTACCACCCCAGTGACAGATTTTATACCGTTATTTCTGAAGAAGGGTTTACATTAGTCAGAGTCAAGAACGTGTTTTGGTATATGCCTTGTAAACTCTCTTGCAATAAACAACAATGTGCAGATATGAAGTAATAAATTCATTGCTTTAGCTTCAGTGATTGTGGTAGGAGTTTTTTTTTTGTGGAAATTGTGAAGTGTATGGGTTCAACAATAAATTCAAACCACCAAAATGTTTGAGACGTGTCCTCCTTATGTTTGATTAATGTATTAGCGTTAAATAAGATTGCTAGTTTGTTTACTAAGGTTGTAAGCTACTGTTAGCAAAGCGTTACAAAATACACTGAATCATTGTGCGTTGTAAGTTCTTTTAATAGTTCTGGATTTTGTGTCTTGTAAGACATTTTAAGCTCTGAAGCTTAAAGATTTAAACTGGAATGTGACATTTAGATGATTTTAGCAAAGAAGTATTATGGATAGCTATGATTAACATTCCAGTGACATGCAGAGTGCAAATTAAACAAAATAATCCAATAATGTAATAATCCCAAAGACAGACGACCCCTGAGAGAGAAAAAAAAATAAGCCTAGAATAAAGGACGGGCCTGTTCTAAAAATGGCTGCTGTCGTCTTTGTGCGCCTTACGACCTTATTTAAATTCACCACAGCTTCTTTTCTAGAAAGAATGTCATGCACACTCTAATTCATGCGTAAATCTGTGAGGAAAATTACACAGATGTTTTTTGTTGCTACCAACACATGCTCCGCCATCTGCGGTAGTGTCTGCTTTAAAGTATTACAGCGTAATCATGAAGGAAATATCAACACAAGCTTCATATGTTGATCTTTAAATAAGCCTCTTTAGATCTGCCTAAAAGCAGGTTCATGCCAAGTGAACTTTTTTTGGTGCATATGCTTTCGGTTTGCCAAAACTAATTCAAATAAGTAATGACGCATGAACATCATCCTGCCAAGTAACCAATTAAATAAAAACATTTCAAGGATTAACATAGAATAAATAATTTAAGATTATTTAAGATTATTTTTTTTTACTAGCCCTCCTGAATTATTAGCCCCCTGTATATTTTATTTCCAAATTTTTTAAACACATTTTTAAACATAATAGTTTTAATAACTAATTTACAATAACTGATTACTTTTATCTTTGCTATGATGACAGTAAATAATATTTTACTAGATATTTTTCAAGATACTAGTGCAATTAAAAGGCTTAACTAGGTTAATTAGGATAACTGGGCAAGTTTGGGTAATTAGACAAGTCATTGTAGACTGTAGACAAAGAATTTTCAACCTGTGAGGCATGCCTCACCAGGGGGGTGCCAGCACCTATTAAGGAGGGTGCGAGAATTTGAGGCGTGCACTCGAGTAAATTATGATGACGATTTTTACGCGTTCACTAGTGTAAATCTGATTAACGTTAATTCCACAGCTAACTATCAGGCACCTGTAGAATTAATGCGTTTGAGTAAAATATATACAAATAAAACAGACCGGGTGCTTTTTAGAATTAATGATGGTGAATGAAATTAAAACTTTGCCGTTTGACAAAAAAGTGCTCTTCTGAATCTTTCACTTACTTTGAAGACGTATGTTTACATGGACATCGGTAATCTAGTTATTTGCCTTAATCCGAATAAGACAATAATATAATTAAAGTGTTTACATGAAGTGCTATTTGAATGTTACTCTATCCATGTTTTCTGCAGAATTTCATGTAATTTTGGGTGTTTCATCTTTAATTTGTAGACTTTAACTGCAGTTCGGCAGTTTCACTTTCATTCAGGAACATTTCATTCATGCCCCTTTCACAAACTTTGGTACTGGATGTGAATAAAGAGTAAAGACTGGTGGAGGAGTGCTTTTTTAATGAAATTTGATAATGTGCGCCAAATTGAAAGAAAAAACTTCAGCATTTCGCGGTGTGTGTGTCTGCGGTCCTTTACTGACACCCGTGTGTGTGGATCTTATCGTAAAATGTGGCAAAACGTCTTACATGGTGATTGCAGTGTTTACTTTAATAACGCCACTAATATATGCATACTCCACGTCTTATTTTAATTTCTGTTTGTTTCAATTATGACTTTAGTCAGCTTAGGGTATTAAAAAAATCACTGTTTACATGGTAGAGTCTTAATCAGAGTTTTATCTTAATCGGAAATCGGAGTATTGGTGTTCTTGTAATGTTCAACTCAACCACACTGTCAGCCAGGGCTCTGTGAACTTGGCTTTGCGAAGCAGAATTTTCTGTATGTACGTACATTAAAAGCAAGTAGGCAATGACTTACGCTTATTGACAGTTGAAAATTATTTACGGTTAGTCGTGTCAGGAATCCAACCACGGATTAGCATGTTGTCCTCACAGAAACAGGCTCAGCCATCACACTGAATCGGGAAAGCTATATATTTATGTTTCAATGCAATTAATGCTACACACTTTAAACACAGCAAGTAATACTGTATGTGATCGATGTTCGCACATACATTATAATTTTGGCTCGCAAAAGGGGGAGGGGGGTCTTTCTCCAGAAGAAAAAATATTTTAGGAAATACTGTAAAAAATTCCTTGCTCTCTTCATCATTTGGAAAATAATGAAAAAGAAAACAAAATATTCACATGTGGGCAAATAATTCTCACTTACAGTAAACCTCTCGGACCCTGTGTCTATTACAATGCACATCACATGTTTTTTTGTGGTTCCTGAGCATTTCATCTAATTTAAAGCCTGCAGTCCATGTGAGTGGACGACTGTCATCCAATCAAATGGAGATAAGGCTCGGCATGTTGTAATTTGAAAAATATCCACTACACTGAAAAGCAGCATGGCATAATTTCACTTCAGACACAGACGTAAGCCACATTTGCAATGTTTTTATTCGGATTTATTGATGTGTTTGCCAATATTTCATAGATTGTTTGTAAAAAAGAGGGATTGCACTTACTAAGTAAAGTTTAAAATCTTTTGTAACATTGCAAGCTTTAGATCAGAATTTCTTCAAATAGGTCCGTCCATTAGGATGTACAATGGGTTCAAGATCTAATAATAATTATTATTCCTTACATTTATATAGCGCTTTTTCTGGACACTCAAAGCGCTTTACACAATGGGGGGATCTCTTCATCCACCACCAGTGTGCAGCATCCACAAACCCCTACTCTTTTTCGAAGGACATCCTGGGATTTTTAACGACCACAAAGAGTCAGGACCTCGGCTTAACGTCTCATCTGAAAGACGGAGCTCACTGAGCGGTATAGGGTCCCCATCAATATACTGGGGTGTTAGGATCCACACAGTCCGCAGGTTGAGCGCCCCCATTTGGCCTCACTAACACCACTTCCAGCAGCAACCCATGTTTTTCCATGTGATCTGCCATCCAGGTACTGACCGCGCACAGCCAAGCTTTAGTGGGCGACCATGTGAGAGCTACTGTTACTGGTTGGGTTCATCTGTTACTGAAATTAAATCTCCAGCAATGCTGATTAAACCTTTTTATATAAACATCTATACTGATGTACTAATTCATTGCTGAAACAATTTGATATGCAGAATATACAGATCTTGAAGTTCTTGAGCATATGGCAGATGGAAATATCTCAGATGTGGACATTATGTGCAATTATGAGGAAGATGAAGATAAAAAGTAGGGATATACCGATCAGGTTTTTTTGTCCTCGAGTCAGAGTCTAAATCATTTGATTTTGAGTATCTACCGATACCGAAAGCCGATCCAATATTCTATAATACATAAAAAAAGAATAAAGAGTAAAGAAACAGATCCAGGATGTTCCTTATTTTTTATTTAATTTGCCTTATTTTAACATTCAACAACTTTGAGAGCTTCTGTGAGGTAGCTTGAACAATCAAGTAATAAATAACATCAATTCTTCTCTTTTGGACTTTAGTGCAACAGTAAATATATATTTAAAAAATTCTCATATAAAAACAAATAGCACCTCAACTTAGCATACCCGGTAGGCAATCCCAAATTTACATCTCTCACAGTTTGCTATGGCGATGTTGTCATCATCAACTTTATAATACCTCCAGGCCGCAGACATACCCCCGCTTTCCGCTTCAAGCTGCTTCCGTGTTTTACTTTGCCAGCATTTAACCAATAGCGTCTCTGCAACAATGTGATGTCCTGCCATATGCATTGCTGTTTCTGTGTGAAGTCCATAAAGAGGTCTAACTCTGTGCCACCGCATAACTACTGTATAGATGTGTTAAAAAATAATCTGAATATTTATATAAATACATATACATATATATATATATATATATATATATATATATATATATATATATATATATATATATATATATTTATATATATATATATATTCGAGTCCTGATTGGGAGGCAACGTCGAATCTGGAACCGCGTGATCGGGCCCAATTTCCGATCGTGATCGGATCTGGACATCCCTAATAAAGTTGTTATAAACAAGGTGCAATCTATACAACAAAAACCTCAAAATTAAAGTAAAATGTTACAATGTTAATGTTTGTGATTTTTTCAAGATAATACCAGCAATCATGTATGTTTTTTTTGTATTTTATGCTGGTATAATGTTCTGGAAGTACAACTGTTCTGACCTGATGTCTGTTAAAATGGCCAAAAATACTTAAAGCTTGTCGGATTTTTATCATTATAATTTGGTCTCATTTACAGGAGCCTCAAGAACTGTGAAAACAGACCTTTACATTTTTCAGAAACTTGCAACATAATTCGGGTCTGAAGGGGTTCAACTGTAAATCTGAAATCTAAAATTACAAAAAGAATCCTTGAACGGAATCTTTCAGCGACCTAAATCATTTAATTCCTTCTGATTTCCATTCGTACAAATATCTAGTATTACTAGCTGCTGTTTCTGCTCTGTATTCACAGTGTGACTGAAGAGCGAATGTAATTTCTTGGCTGGATTATGACTGACAGGCAGGAATGAGTGGCACACATCTTATCTTCATTTCTCTGGCGAGGGAGAGCTGCTGACACACCGGATTTCGCAAATGAGCCACTGATACATTCCTAATCGTTTTTTTGCTTAATTTGAGTCGGGCTCGGCCGGTCGGGTGCAGCAGATAATGGTAAATTGCAGACATTCTTATTAGACTTAGAGAGTTTTGATTTTAGGGAATTCAAATCCATTAACTTTAACGCAGTCGCCTCCAAAGAGAGTTTTGTATACAGATGAGGGTAAGGAAGGTTAAAAAACAATTATTTTAGATGTTCATGACACAATCAAGCCATCACAAAACACCTTGAGTAATTGAATTACAATTAAACATATTAAGCATTGTGATTATGGCAATTTCAACATCTAAATGAAGACTGTCATGTTTAAAACAAATCTATGTTTCCATCCACCTATTTTTATGCACATTTTGGATAAGTTCATTAAAAAACGATTGATGGAAAAGCCAAGATGCACATCAATTTTGAAAATGCGCATAAAAAATATATGATTATACGTATATTATATGATATTATATTACGATAAATGTATAACTATAAGATAAACTTTTATTCGATAAAAAAAGATGCGAACAAACTACGATTACTACAAATTCCAGTGTGCGCATTACAAAAGTCATGTGATTTTGTTATAAGAGATCATGTGAAGATAAAATTGTGTGTGAATGGACAAACCAGCAGGCTGAGCACATTGTAAAAATATTGTTGCTTTGGTCATTCTGAAATGCCTCAGTATTAGTGTTAATATATTACTAATTACCTCCAGAATAGTCAAGAACATCTGTGCTCCGTGTCTCACGCCTTCAAAAACCATTACGTGTTCATTGCGTGTCGGCATTGTCTTCTGAGGCGCGAGTCATTTATTAAATAATAAAAAGCTTCACGCAGCTTCTCCAATTACAGCAAATTTCGTTTTTACTGTTGATATTTGGTGCCAGATAATGAGGAAGTGACGATTTTGTTCTCTTTGACTCGTTGGATGGAAACGCTGCTTTATTCGCACATCTTTAATGCAATATTCCAGTTTTGCGCATATATTTAAGTCACATCTTTAGATGGAAACATGGCTATTGTCAATATATTTGTTTCCTTTGGATGCTGTTTCCTTCTGCAATGGAATATTCAGATTTTTTTTATCTTACAATTAGATGTTTATATCTCATAATTAAGATTTTTTAATAATTAGAATTTTTATCTTTTAATAATATCCTAATAATCTTTTTTTAAAGCAATCTCAATTCAATTTTAAGGAGAAAAAAATATATATTTTGAGTTTTATTGAGAGACGTAAAATGAAAATGCAAGAAAAAAAATATATTTGTGTCTCACATGAAAGCTATTTTTCTCAGAATTGCAACAAAAAGAAATGAAATTGTTAGATATAAAGAAATAGGAGAATTTGAATAAATTATGTTACAGTTTTGTTAAAAATTGTCTTTGGTTTCGGAACCTGGTGCGTTTCCCCTGTTTTTTGGTATATGTGAATCCAGCAATCGCGCTTGGATCTGCGCCAAAACAATCGGTTCGAGAGCGCTTGAACGAGTTTGTCTCAGCTCGATTGAAACGAACTCTGGAGCGGATCGATGGTAGTGAAAAAGCAATACGATCCAACGAACTAACAAACCAGGCTATAACACAGTGTATTATAAACACAGTGTATTATAAATATGGGCATATACGGCTATGAATGAGAATTATGAATAGGGCGGGATGTCATTCCTAGAGATAGTCCTTGCTGCAGCCCGCAGCTTGATGACGTAGTTGACCAGGTCCACTACGGAGTTGACGATCGCTTACACCTCCCCCTACCCTAAACCCAACCGTCACAGTAGCATGGGCACAACCTTAGTGGGCGGTACAAGGTCACCTATGTAGTTGACGATCGCCTACACCTCCCCCTACCCTAAACCCAGCCATCACAGTAGCATGGGCACAACCTTAGTGGGCGGTACAAGGTCACCTATTTAGATAACGATCGCCTACACCTCCCCCTATCCTAAACCCAACCATCACAGTAGCATGGGCATTACCTTAGTGGGCGGTACAAGTTGACGAACACCTACACCTCCCCCTACCCTAAATCCAACCGTCACAGTATCATGGATGTTACCTTAGTTCAAGGTCTGCTACGTAGTTGACGATCGCCTACGTCATCAAGCTGCGGGCTGCAGCCATGACATCTTGCATTCCTACAGGCAATTGTGCGTTTCATGTTGAATACGAAAGTGAAAGCATGCTGAACTATTAACGAGAGTTGTTTATCCGTTAAGAAAGCTGACTAAACTGCAGTCTTGGTTTGTCTGTTATCTCTCTCTATAATGTAAAGCCTAGAACGCATAATTCTAGCCAAGGCTATGTATGAGAAAGTCTTACCTCTGATTTATATTTGTTGACAATATCTGTGGGTGTCTCCATTCAAAATCAAAGCGTATGAGAGCTGAGCGAGACTCTGAAAAATAAACAGTGAAACTCTGACCAATGTGAGGAGAGTTTACTCGCACCTGACTTGTTTTAGCTATTTTGGTCCGTTTATAAACTTTGAAGTGTGAAAGCGAACGGTACCAAGAACAAAGTACAACATTGTAACAATTTGAATCCCTGTTTCAGAACAAAACAATCTACAGGAGTGAAAGCACCCTGAGAAAATAGTCAGGACAATGAACAGGATTTTTAAGGATTTTTTGGAACAGGATGGGGATATGTTTTTCATAAGTTTAAAAAAGAAAAATTGCTATATACATAAATAAAAATATAACAAAATACAGGGAGAAAAAAAACTCAGATTTTATATACATTTTATATTTATTTATTTTTTTAAACCCTTTAGAATGGCAAGAAAAGTGTGAACTATAAAATATAAACTTAGTATTGCAATAAATAAAGTCAGAATTGTGAGAAATAAAGTTGCAGTTCGGTAATTCATGTACCTCCCATTCTTTTACCCTTCACAACTGTAAGAAGTGAGAACTATAAAATATAAACTCTTAATTGCAACAAATAAAGTCAGAATTCTGAGAAATGAAGTTGCATTTCTGGAAAATAGTAATACAATCTGGGTTTATATCTCAGGTAAAGGTAGTTGCCATTGTTTATTCATTTTTACATTTATTTTACATTCTTTGGCTAAAACAGGCTTGCATAGTTTTGCACAAAGATGCATGCAAGGTTATTTCTTGCAGAAACATAATCAGTTTAATCTAATCAAAAGAATGATATATGTTGGAAGCAGCAGGAAAGAATTTATATAAGCCAGCGAATTTAAATGCAAATGGGACAAATCGGTGCAAAACAAAAAGGTGTGCGAGTCAAATAATAAGGCAGTTTATTTCCTGCTGGAACTGCGCAGTGTGCTGGGCGAGAAATGAAACTATTGTTTCTTTTGTCATCGCCATCATTTCACAGGCTTCGAATTAAATCCTCCTCCCTATTTTTCATCTGCTGTTTAAAGAGAATAAATGGAGGAAAGTTTCTCTGAAAAATAAATGTATTCTTAATTATCCGTCCTCTGAGTGCGCATGCAAATGCTGCTATATATTTTTTTCATCTATTCTTAAAAGGGACATTTTTAGCAGTGCCGTCTTGCAATTCATAGTCAGCCACTAACTAACTGCCAAAAGGATTTTGCACCAAAATGTAGGTTTGCATGACTAAAAAAAACGATATCCTAAAACTGATGCATACATCAAGACAGCAGGACTGCTCATGCATTCATTCCTCATGTCGTACATTTTCAACTGGATTCATACATTTATATATATTCATAATTTTTTACATTTATTTTTCCCCATAAGGAAAACACAAACTTTTAAAGTACAAAAGTTTCGCAAATTAAGCCCTTGTCATCTCTATATAAGCTTCAGAAGTCCACATTTGTGAAAGCAGTGAAGATTCCTGCATACATATTACATGTTAAGTCTATTGGGGGAGAGCGGGGATAAAGTAACAAAGCGATTTTCCCGAAGCTTTCCATGCTTTAACAGCACATTCTGAATGCAACCCTTGATGGAGCTGCCAAATATCACCTGATTTCAGGACCGTAACCCACGGTTAAGTTCGAATTTTAGTTTTAAGAGAAAAAGTAAATTCTTGTAGCGGCCCTTTTGTTCTATTTACAAGTTGTGCTTCTCTTTTCATGTGTCACAGTAAAGATCAATCTACAGGTTATTTAGTGCAATAACACAGTTTGCAATCTCTGAGTTTTTCAGTTTAAAAGTAAATCAGGTTTAAATGGCAAGAGTTCCTGTGGTGACGAAAGTAACACTGTTATGTATGTCCCACTGATAATAGACAAACCTTATTTTTCACTTCCATATTAGAGTTTTCAGTTTTTTAATTCAGATATTTAATAAAAGTATTGCATATTGCCAATAATAATAAAAACTATTCAAAAATTGTAGAAAATTTTAACATTTTGCATTGTTGGATTGCTTTTGAAACATTTGATGGAAGTGAAATTTAAAATGAAAATGCCATTTAATATTTTTTGCAAAAATTTAAAATAAACAAGATTAATCCACTAAATCTAGCAAATATTGTTGTTTTTGATGGGGTCAAAAGTAAATTTGCAATTTATGTTTAAGGGAAATTATTTTGAAGTTGTTCTGCATTTGTGCAAAATACCACCTGATATTGATAGACCAAAATAGCACTCTGCTGTCTCAAGCCGAAGTCACACTAGAGTTTGAGCTTGTGAAACTCTGTCGTTCGGCGCTGCGAAAAGGGGCGGGATCAAACAAGATGATTAGACATTAAAAAAAGCGAGCGATTGCTCCATGTTTTAAATTTCTGTTCAGAGAGGTCATGTTTTGATCCTGGATTGGCCTCACGCAGTCTAGTGATGCGATTTCGCAGGTCAGAGTTCACCAAGTTTAAACTTTGCACGGCAGCAACCTGCGAAATCTGACGCATGACCCTGCGTTTCCGGTCTGACGCATTCGCGTGGGTATGAATGGAAGTCTATGGAGGGAAAAGCCCAGTGTGACCGCAGCTTTAGACTGACAGTAAAGACATCAGGTTATTCCTGTTGTGGAAACAGAGTTATCAATCCTCAGAATAGAGTCTGGAAATGAGAGACCTGTTCTTGGGTTTGTTTGTAGCGACCCCTGATGAATAAAGGGACTAAGCCGAGGGAAAATGAATGAATGAACTATTGTATTACATGTTTTTTTGTCAGGTAATTTTAAGGATGCTTTATTTTAGCTAGAAAAAAGGTCAATAATACCAATTAAACTAGAATTTGTGTGTTATCTGGTCTAAGTGAAGTTTATTTATAAACTAATTTCGAGAGGATCACGTGCTTATGATTGCTAGCAGCTGGACCCACATTATCCAAATCAACATGCACCAATCAGATGATCCCTAAACTACTATAAATATCCCGGGTTCCATATCACCGCTATCTTCGCTTTGAAGAATCCCCCCTTCCACCCCTACTCCTTCCCTTTTCTAGATGGGTGACACGGTGGCCCAGCGCTTAGCGCTGTTGCCTCACAGCAAGAGTGTCAATGGTTCTAGTCTGTACCTAACCAGCGGGCATTTTCTGTGCGGAGTTTGCATGTTCTCCCCGTGCTCACGTGGGTTTTCTCCGGGTCCTCCGGTTTCCTCCCACCGATTAAAAACACGCAACCTAAATTTTGATTGATCAACTTTATAGACTTTCTCCCTATGTAGTACCTATCTCGTTAAAGAGAACTACTATCTGCTCTTCAACACTACGAAGGGGGAGTTCTCGAGATCTACCTGAGCTCGATCTCCCCTCTCGCCTTGCAACGGGAGGGAGCCCCGGGCTCGAGGATCTCATGAGCTCAGGGCTCTCTCCCGGGACAGCATGCCAAACAAGCTTTATAATTAATCATCAGCTAAGTGTGAACTCTTGAATGTTCAAATGTTGTCATTAACCAATGTTAATTATGCAATGTTCATGGAATGTGTTTCCCTTGAAGTTGGATGTTCATCTATGCTTTTAAAAATACTAAAAAATACTAAATAAAAAAAATAAATTAAACCGTTTGTTTCAGAACGTTCAGGGAGCGGTTTTGTTCTATACATATAGCAAAGTTTACATTGTTTACAATCAATGCACATTTCTAGAAATGCATTTTTTTAAATTAGGATTTCAGCCCACACATAAAATGTAGAAACGGTTAAATAAAATTTTAATATGATCACTTAAAATAGTAAAAAAAAAATCACATTTATTCTTTTATTGCCTTTCAGACTATCTATGTGAGTGTGAATGTACGTTATTGATTTGTTTTTACATTTACAGTGGTTCTGACTTGTTTCATCTCTTTATAACTCTACATCAAGGGTGCCCAAACTTTTTTGTATGAAGGGCCAAAAATTAGTGGGCCGAAGATAAATGTACCTAACTATATTAAATTAAAGTTGCCATGGGTAATTTCCTAATTTATTTCCTAATATTTCAAAATGGAGGGTGGTTCGGTGGCTCAGAGGGTAGCGCGGTCACCTCACAACAAGAAGGTCGCTGGTTCGAGCCTCGGCTGGGTCAGTTGGCATTTCTGTGTGGTGTTTGCATGTTCTCCCAATGTTCGCGTGGGTTTCCTCCAGGTACTCTGGTTTCCCCCACAAGTCCAAAGACATGTGCTGTATGTAAATTGGGTAGGCTAAAATTGTCCGTATGTATGTGTGTGAATGAGTGTGTATGGGTGTTTCCCAGTGATGGGTTGCAGCTGGATAGCCATCCGCTGTGTAAAACGTATGCTGGATAAGTGGGCGGTTCATTCCGCTGTGGCTGATTAATAAAGAAACTAAGCCGAAAAGAAAATGAATATTTCAAAATTATGAATTAGAAATTTAATTGACATTAGTTGAAACATTTAATTTCAGTTAGCTTTTAACAATAAAAACAAACAAGCAAACAAGCAAACAAACAAACAAACAAACAAACAAACAAACAAAGGGTTACATTAAATTTAAATTGACAATCATTCTCCCTCAGATGGGATGGTGGGCCAAAGCAAAAGTTACTATGGGCCAACTTTGGCCCACGGGCCCAAGTTTGGGCATCTCTGCTCTTGATAATTGTACTTTTGTACTTTTTTATCTTGTATCTTTTAAGTATACAGTTGCAGTCAGAATTATTAGAGCCCCCTTTGATTTTTTTTTTCTTTTTTAAATATTTCCCAAATTATATTTAACAGAGCAAGGAAATTTTCCCAGTAAGTCTGATAATGTTTTTTCTTCTGGAAAAATTCTTATTCGTTTTATTTCGGCTAGAATAAAAGCAGTTTTTACATTTTTTAAACACCATTTTAAGGACAATATTATTAGCCCCTTTAAGCTAGATTTTTTCTCAATAGTCTACAGAACAAACCATCATTATACAATAGCTTGCCTAATTACCCTAACCTGCCTAGTTAACCTAATTAACCTAGTTAAGCGTTTAAATGTCACTTTAAGCTGTATAGAAGTGTCTTGAAAAATATCTAGTAAAATATTATTTACTGTCATCATGGCAAAGATAAAATAAATCAGTTATTAGAGATGAGTTATTAAAACTATTATAGTTAGAAATGTGTTGAAAAAATCTTCTCTCCTTTAAACAGAAATTGGGGAAAAAAATAAACAGGGGGCGAATAATTCAGAGGGGCTAATAATTCTGACTTCAACTGTAAATCGCTTTAAGAATTATGTTTGACGTGCTGCATTTATTATATTAATATATTAAAATAATATAAATGTATTGTTTGTATTAGTATTATTATTATTTAAATATTGAACAGATTTCAATCATTTGGACAAAAAAAATCTCTTTTTTAAATGTATAAAACTGAACAATTGCGAAATATTCTGAAATAACATAATACACGTAGTTGATTGATGGTTTATTATTATTATTCATTCATTCATTTTCCTTCGGCTTAGTCCCTTTATTCATCAGGGGTTGCCACAGCGGAATGAACCGCCAACTTATCCAGCATATGTTTTACACAGCAGATGTCCTTCCAGCTGCAATCCAGTACTGGGAAACATCCATACACTCTTACATTCACACACATACACTACGTCCAATTTAGTTTATTCAATTCACCTATAGCACATGTCTTTAGACTGTGGGGGAAACCGGAGAACCTGGAGAAAACCCATGCCAACATGGGGAAAACATGCAAACTCCACGAAGAAACGCAAACTGACCCATCCAGGACTCGAACCAGCGACCTTCTTGCTGTGAGGCGATAGTGCTAACCACTGAGCCACCGTGTCACCCAAATGTAGGAACAGTTATATAGAATTTTAACATGATCACTTAAAATTATTTAAAAAAATAAACAATACATCACATTAATTTATTTATTTATTGCCTTTCAGACCATCTACAGTATATGAGTGTGAATGTGCGTTATTGATTTGTTTTTATTTACAGTGGTTCTGACTTGTTTCATCTCTGTATAACTCTAGATAGTTGTACTTTCTGTTATCTTGTATAAGTGTAAAGTGCTTTGAGATGTGCTGTATTTTAAATGTGCTGTATTTATTCTATTAATATACTAAAATAATATAAATGCATTATTTGTATTAGTATTATTATTATTATCCAAATATGATCAGATTTCAATCAAGGACAAAACAAATCTCTCTTTTTTAAAATGTATAAAAACTAAACAATTGGAGAACATTCTGAAATAACATAATACATGTAGTTGATCGATGGTTTATTAACATTATTCATTCATTTATTTTCCTTCGGCTTAGTCCCTTTATTCATCAGGGGTCGCCACAGCGGAATGAACCGCCAACTTATCCACCATATGTTTTACACAGCGGATGCCCTTCCAGCTGCAACCCAGTACTGGGTAACATCCATACACACTCATTCATGCACATACACTATGGCCAATTTACTTTATTCAACTCACCTACAGTGCATGTCTTTAGACTGAGGGGGAAAACGGAGCACCTGGAGGAAACTCCACACAGAAATGCCAACTGACCCAGCCAGGACTCGAACCAGCTACCTTCTTGCTGTGAGGTGATAGTTCTAACCACCAAGCCACCATGTCACCTATTATTATTATTGTTATTGTTTTTATTTTAGTTTATGTTTCTGCAGTTGATGTTAAGTGTTGGTATTTAATTTATTAAGTGTGTCATTTTTGTGTCAAAGCACCATGTCAGAATGAATTGCCTCAAGGGGATTAATAAAAAAAAGCTTTAAACTAACGTTTCACAACAAAGTGGGAATTCTAAATGTCCTTAGAATAGCTTTTTTGTTAGCTGGGCTAATGAATTCAAAATTATATCATTAGATACCCATACTAACCACAGTCTTTCATATGTGTTTTCAAGTGCAGGTCCTCTTACTCCAGAATCCACTCCAGTAAACGCTAAAAATCCCACTAGATTAATGAACCAATATGCTGAGCAAATATAGAGCGACAGATGTAGATGCGCTTACAAAAGGTCATCCATTGGTCACTCATGGTCAGCGTGTCTGCTTGTATGGGGATCTGTATGAATATGGCGCACTCACCATGAAAAGTGCATCATCCCAAATGAAATTTCATTTCCGTCATGCACGCTCTTCCAGTGTCAATCACCTCAAGAGCCATTCAAGCCCTGGCCTGATGCTGCTTTGTGTCAGAGGTAAGCCATTCCTGGAGGAGATGAGAGTCTGATGGTAAAGCTGCGATGGCACAATGTTGGAAAGCTCTTCAGTTCTCTGCCAGATAAAGGACATAGATTAGGGCAGCACAGTCAAAAGTGAATCTAAAATCGTTTCCTGAAGTATTGCCACACCTGAGAGCTCCTGAAAGAGGGTTTCAATCCCGTTAATAACATCGGAGAGCAAAGAATGATGCCCGCAAGATGTTTGGAGTCAAGTCAAATGCTGTCACCCTCTGTGGAGGCAAGGTCTGTCGAGTTGTTGACATGTTGAGGACCAAATTTGCATGATTTCTCTCATGTTGTCATCTTATGAACGCGCACTGTAAATAAAATGGTGCAGGAAGGAACCACTTTCATAACAAATTTGTAGTCAATTTTACAATCATTTAAAAACATGACATTAAAAAATCACATATTTTATTGAACAAAATGCAGTAAATTATAATGAATAATAAAAAAATATGAATATAGCATTTTCTTTTTTCTACTTCTATTTTTTTCTATTTCTATTTTCAAAAAATAGAAAATTTACGATAATGATAAATATTATAAATTAGGACTTTTTTATGTTCATAAAATGGCAATTAGTTAGAATATCTAATATTTAAAATTGTTGTAAAAATCAGGGTTATTTCACCAAATCTTGATGACAATATACGAGCAATGGATGCTTTCCTAACAGATTTCTAGTAAATTTTACAATCATAAAGAATGATTATTACATATTATATTGAACACAATAAAAATATAAATGTTTTCTAAGGTCTGAAAATATACTCTTCCAAATTACAAATATAAATATTATCATTTAGAGCATTTTTATGTTCATAAATTATATATTTAAATTTGTTGTGAAAATCAGGAATATTTCACTAAATCTTGACGACAATATAATATAAGATTTGATGTGATAATATGACTTTTCATTCAACTGAATTGAATAATATGATGTGGAAAATTACAATTTTTATATTGTTAAAAAACAAATGATGAATGTGAATTAAAAAAAAAAAATGCTGAATGCGAAAGTTTTTGAATAAAGTGAGACACTAAGATTCTTAACACACTAAAATGCATGTTAAAGGTATAATTTACTCAAAAATGATTACTCAAAAAACTGCTTTTCAATTTTTGAGTTATAAAAGAAGATATTATAAAGAATATTGGTTGCTGCCACCCATTGACTTTCATAGTAGGAAAAGAAATACTATGGAAGTCAATGGATTTTACAATATAAAAAATGACTATCAGATATTTTATTAATTAATTAATTCATTCATTCATTTTCTTTTCGGCTTAGTCCCTTTATTAATTTGGGATCATCACAGCAGAATGAACCGCCAACTTATCTAGCACATGTTTTACGCAGTGGATGCCCTTCCAGCTGCAACCCATCTCTGAGAAACATCCATACACACTCATTCACACTCATACACACACACAATTTAGCCTACCCAATTCACCTGTACTGCATGTCTTTGGATTGTGGGGGAAACCGGAGAACCCGGAGGAAACCCACACCAACACGGGGAGAACATGCAAACTCCACACAGAAATGCCAACTGACCCAGCTGAGGCTCGAACCAGCGACCTTCTTGCTTTGAGGCAACAGCACTACCTACTGCGCCACCGAGTCGCCATATTTTATTAAATAAAATTTCAAATATAAATATTATCATTTAGAGCATTTTTATGTTTATAAAATTATAACTGGTCAGAATAATGAACTAATATTCATATTTGTTGTAAAAAATCAAGACTATTTCACAAAACCTTGATGGCAATATAATATTAAATTGATAGTGATTTTTTCCATTCACTTCAGTTCGATATAATAGAATTGAATATTATGATGTGGAAAGTTACCAATATTTATATATTTTTAAAAACAAATCATGAATATAAAAATATGAATAAGATGCTTAACACACAAAAATGCACTTTAAAGGGATAGTTCACCCAAAAATAACAATTACCTCATGTGGATTTCACCTTTTGAGTTAAAAAAAAGATATTATAAAGAATGTTTGTTGCTGCCAACCAATGACTTCCATAATAGGAAAAGAAATACTATGAATGCTTTCGTAACATATTTCTAGTAAATCTTACAATAATAAAAACTACTTTGACACATTTTATTGAAGATAATAAAAATATTATCATTTAGAGCATTTTTATGTTCATAAAATGACAACTGGTCATAATAATGAACTAATATTTATATTTATTACAAAAAATAAGAGGTATTTCACCAAACATTGATGATAATATAATATTAGACTTGATTTGATAGCATTTTTTTTCTATTCACTTTAAATCAATAGAACAGAATTGAGTAATATGATGTGGAAAATTACCAATATTTATATATTGTTAAAAACAAATCATAAATATAAAAAAATGATGATTGCAGAGGCTTTTGAATAAAGCGAGAGACTAAGATGCTTAACACACTAAAATGCATCCAGGAATACTTCATCCAAAAATGAAAATGACCTCATGTGGTTTTCAACTTTTGAGTTACAAAAGAAGATAATTTGAAGAATGCTGGTTGCTGGGACCCATTGACTTCCATAGTAGGAAAAAAAATACTATGAAAGTCAATGAATGCTAGCAACCATAATTCTTTGAAATATATTCTTTTGTGTTCAACAGAAGAAAAACACTCAAATAGGTGTTGAACACGAGTGAGTAAATGATGAGGGAAATGCCATTTTTATCCTTTTAAAATATAGATAAACATAAATATATTATATCCAAAATAAAAACTAATTTTAACATCTTCTGGTATTATAAATGAATGTTAATGGTACCCGGTGCAATTTGGTCTTTCTATTGCTTATAGATTTCTATAGAAATGGTCAAAACAGCTATCATTCCACAGAAATAACAGTTTATGGTGTAACACCATAACAGAATTATTATTTTGGGGGTGAACTATGCCTATATCAGCTGCTTGATACATAAATAGTGCATTAAAGTTCAATATTTTAGCAGTAACATTTTAATATGATGGCCTTTGTTGCCCTCGGCTACCTCTCCCCTGCTGAATTAATGCCACAGTACTCAAACCCCAAATAAACCCGTGAAATTTCAGTTAGGAATACAAGGACTGTTCGGGCTCCCTTCGGCCAGAAATGAGCCGGATTGCATCTCACGCTCGTCTTTTATGAGGACATTCCACGCTGGAGCCATTTAAGTGTGACCAAATTTAAAAGGAAACTCTGCTGTGACCGGTCTTCCATTAGGACGCTTTCGGATTTTCCAATAAAGGTTTCTAAATGTTTCAGTATTGGCTGATTTTGGGACATAATCACTGACTTTAATTAAAAGCTGCGAATGTGCATCGACGTTTGCGCACATTGAGCCCGCTGAAAAGCTATTTAAAAATCCTAATGGAATTCATCATTTTCTTCATTTGCAAAAGGCTCCAACAAGGGATGAGCAGCTTTGCGTGAACACTTCATCATTCGCGGTGATTGTTTGACAACAGGCCTCTGCCTTCTGTTAGCTGAATCACTGGCGGTCTGCGCTGAATACAGATGCCTGACCGTGATTCTGTTCTTCATAATAATTGGCAACAGCATGACTTGTTATAAACTGTCTGAAGCGTATATTCTACAACACCCTAAATAAAGCCACATTTCCCACTTAATAATACGTTTAAATCAATTTTATTTTATTTTATTTTATCAATTTATTGTATTTATTTATTTAATTTGATCCATTTTTTGGCCTGTCAATAATTTTATTTAAAAAAATGTAATTGAATTCAAATTATTCATCAATATTATTCTTATGCTAACAAATACTGCATTTATTTTGATAAAAAAAACTATACAAATTATATTATAAAATTTAAAAAATTTATCTGCTTTACATTTTATATTTGTACATTTTTTTTTATTAAAATTTCAGTGGCACTTTTAATTGAATCAAAAGCCAACATATTTTTTTTGCCAATTAGGGCGTACTCACACTATGCTATCCGAACCGTGCCCAGGCCCGTTTCCCGGGTAGTTTGAGAAGTGTGAGTGCTCTGAATTGGGCTCGGGCACGGTTCACTTGGCCGGCCCTGGCCCAGATGGAAGAGGTGGGCCAGAGCGCGGTATGCTTGTGTGTGTGCAAAATGCGCCTGAGCCCGTAACTGAAAGCGAGATGTGACTTTTAAGGGACTGTTTGATATGGATGAATTAATCATTCGGACTGTTTAATAAACGCAAAATTGTCAGAGTTTATTAAAGACGCAAACCCCTCACTGCACGTCAGCTGCGCCTTCAGCAAACCTCCTAATTCCTGCAGCACGAGGACTTTATGATTGTTTATGAGCGTCAAAAGTGGCTGATCTGCTGAAATAATTGACTGCGTGTCACCGCATATCAAACGATTTAAACGATATAACTAAAGAAATCTCCACTGTGCTGAGCGAGAGCGCTTACTGAACATGACTAGTTTAGACAAATCACAAGAAAACTGCTTATATATTAAAGTGTTGTTTATTGCTGCTCAGTAACCAAATACAGCACAAAATATTAATAAAAAAACAAACAATAGTCCATTTCTCTCTTTGAACTTAAAAATTTATGAAAAGTTTTTGATTTAAACATGAGTGATAATTTTACAATGAAAATAAATGACAGAACAATGAATACATATATTAAAATAAGAATAAATAAAAAATAGTGTTTGTCTAATGTTAATTTAAGCTATATATTAGCTAAGAATTTAAATGAACTGTTGTTATCATCTGCGTTCGTACATACATAATCATTTTAAAAATTTGTAAAAATTCATCTAACATATCTTTTGTTTACATTGCACTGAAAGCCGCACACAACTCTCACCACAACAGTGTGAGATAATTTCTACTGTGTGTGCCTGGAGACTGCGTTGCCCCGCTTTACAAGCCGTGCGCGCAACGCTCCCAATATGCGCATGTCTCCATTGTAAATAATGAACTTGTGTGCGGAAAAGATGTGATATGTGAATGGCCTGCTGCTATAGTTAATCCAATGTGCGTGTGTATTAGCCTCGGTATAAGCTCAGAACTTTAAACTAACACACAGACGGCATAACTTTGTTTAGTTGCAGAAATGCGCCGTTGAGAAGTCTTTAAGATTAATTAACCGTAACAAATTTAAACGCGTTTGATAGCGAAATCGGCTAATCATTGCATCCCTATTAACGATATCAGATATCGGCTGCTAGCGCCACTCGCTTAATGTCAGGTGACTCACGCTCTGCGCAGCCTTCAACTGCAGCTCGTGCTGTATTAAACAGACGCACGTCACTTCATAACTATAGCGGACGTTTTTCGACAGAACTAAATTTATTTTTGATGTCTTGGTCACACTATTTAAAGGGCCGGAACAAATTGCCTCAGGGACCGGGTTCGACCTGCGGGCCGCCAATTGAATAGCCCTGCTGTAGAATTTACAGTAACTTACTGGCAGCAGTTTTCCAAAACTTACTGTAAATCAATTACAGCAAAAATACTGTATTTACAATATATACAGCAGCATTTATCTTGCTCTATAGGTATTTACAGAATTGTATGAATATCATTAGTGTAAAATATACCTTAATTTTCACAATGCAACTTTAAAATACAGAAACATACTGCATAACAGTAAAATACAGTTCATATTACGATTAAATACTATGTAATTTACAGAAATTGTTAACAGTGTAGATCATAGAACATTAGAGACAGTCAAAATAAAGTTTCATCATGTAACTTACAGCAAACTAGACAATGCTATCCAGCCAAATCAATTTCTCACTGACTATTCCAACAAAAGCCATGAACCACAGACTCAGAGACTGAAACAGCAATGGAATTGTCAGGCCGTAAACGTTTTTTTATACTCCTCATATTTATCCTCCGTCTTCCTGTATCCATCATGAATTCCCCGGTACAACTAATTATGGACTCAAAAACACATCAATAACCCTGACAGGTGACCTTCTTCCATTTGATATCCGAGAGGGAAAATAAATCAAATCCAAATTACAGTGAGATTGCGCTCCCGGGGGACAGCTGGCCCCGTGCTGCGTTTATACCCATGCAGTCATTGTCCATGTGAGAGGACGATAAAAGCATCAGGGCCAGAGGAGTCCATAAAATATGAAAAGCAGGCTGTGTACTTCACCTGCGTTTATGAAAACATGGCCAAAACTCCTAGATTTACCTGCGTGACATTACAAATCCTCTAAAATGACCTGTTGGACAAATTGAAGCCATGTTTGGTCTGACATAGTTTTATCGCTGGAGTTTACAGGTCATCAGCTGTAGGCGTAGAGATGTGCAATATGGATTTAAAACTATATGAGCATTTTCTATTAATTCAGATAACAACATTAATGACAGTATAACCTCCACAGCTTCTGCTATTATGGTTGGAGCTGCTCCTTTGAGGAGTTTTTAGCCGAATCCAGCACTGAACTGGGAGAGATTCTGGAAGCTGTCCTTTATCAAATGCTACCTGTATATATTTTTTAAATTCTCTGGAACATAATTAAAATTGAATTGCGCATGGGGTGTATGCGCGCAACCTGAAGGGTTTATGACTTCATTAACCGGGATGTATATTTTTGTAGTCCCCAAACTTCGTTAGCTGTAGGTTTTGCTAAGCTAATGTTTGCTAAGTAGGTTTTGCCAATGTCTCCCTTTGCATTGAAAATCGATCATATTACATTTAGAGATGTTGTTTATGTACACAGCTACATTACACGTCAACTAAAGTTTAACATATGATATCGTAGTGGACCACCCCTA
Source organism: Danio kyathit (assembly GCA_903798195.1). NCBI lineage: Eukaryota > Metazoa > Chordata > Actinopteri > Cypriniformes > Danionidae > Danio > Danio kyathit. The sequence goes on along the minus strand of LR812538.1, from coordinate 46,779,414 downwards.
AAACTGAGCAAACATGAAGACAAAAAACACATGATCATCGCAATATATGGCTTATCTGCATTATTCATGCCATCCTGTGTAAATTTATAAGAATGTGTGGTAACACTTTATTTTGAGTTGCCTTTGTTACAATGAAACTAATCATGTAACTACTAATTAAAATAATCAATCAAATTGCATGTTGCATGTTTTTTTCATTATTATAGTGCGTACATGAAATTTGTGTAACAATGATACCTTACAATAAAGTGTTACAGAATATGTAAAGTACAGATGAAGTCAGAATTATTACGCCCCCTGAATTATTAGCCCCCCCTGTTTATTTTTTCCCCAATTTTTGTTTTACGGAGAGAAGATTTTTTCAATACATTTCTAAAAGTAATAGTTTTAATAACTCATTTCTAATAACTGATTTCTTTTATCTTTGCCATGATGACTGTACATAATATTTGACTAGATATTTTTCAAGACACTTCTATACAGCTTAAAGTGTAAAGCTTGATAACTTATGCTGTAAAAAAAGTATGATTTCTTCCTCCTGTGATATAAAGCCACATCTGGTCACAAAGAGAAGGTATTTCAAACACTCGACTGATGTTATGAAGTGAATTTGGAGTAAAACTGTATCACACATCTGCTATTGTAGTGCAGTTATTCACTATATTAAGTTATTTTTATCACAAACACAGCTCAGAACAAAACAGTTGTGGATTGTAGAGGCAGATTCTAGATCGAAGATTTTATCGTTATTTCAGCAGAAAGACTTACTCCTAATCG
>LR812538.1:46763637-46773637 GCA_903798195.1 Danio kyathit | reverse complement strand
AGGCCAATCATATAAAAACAAATATGATTTGTTCTAACAACAAAAATGGGAGGGTTCGGGACGCAGAGCGCTGCGCCCCAAAGACAATTTAAAACCGACCAATTAGAGCTTATCGTCATATCACGTGCATTGCAAAAGTTTGTGTACCTACATAGACACCCATTAGTCCGGCGCCCCGCACACATATGAAAAAATATTGTTCATACATTTTTTTCAATAAATGTTAGTATGACTACAATAAATGTTAGAATGTTATAATTAAATCAATTTATTTAGTTAATATTTGTGATAATAAATATTAACATATTAAAGGGGTCTAACTTGAAGGGGGCGGCGCCCCAGAGCCCTCTATTGACCAGCAGCCACTGTGCAAATGTCAATATATGCCTTAAAGAGCATTTTCTGAAAAATTATTTTTTTTTTTTCTTCTTCTCTTAAGGCTGGTTTATATGCTGTTTGTGATGCTCTGCAATAACACTTCCAAAACGTTAGCTGGCAGTGAGGTTTTTATGTTTCTCTGTGTCGAGTTTTTTCATGGGTGTTTTGTTTTTTCTGAACGCTACCTTAATGTACAAGAGGCTAAAACTCACTAATTCAGAGGCGGGAACCGGCAGACATGCAACATTAATCATAAGGTAAACACAAAACAAAAGTTTCCATCTGGAGCTCCTTCATGGGACTCGACACTTGTAAACATTTGCTTTATCGGGTTTCGGTGGCTCTCAGCACCGCCCACACTCGTCAGCGCTAACAAGCCGACCAATCACAGAGTTTACGCTACACGTCGTTGCGACATGTAGTTACATTTTTTGAGAGGTGTGTGTCAGCATCAGCATCAGCCACGACGAGGGCTATGCGGCCATGCGAAGGCTGCGCCGAAGCATACGTGTGCTTGACGCAGAAGTATAAATTAGCCTAAGTTCCGCTGCACGGGTTCTAACACACATCATTAAGTCACCATATTACTCCTGTACTTCAACAACTACACTGGCTTCCTATTAAGTCACAGATTGAATTTAAGATCTTGATTTTAACCTTCAAAGCAATGCATGGGCTAGCACCTGGCTACAATTGTGACCTGGTGACTCTCGCCAATCCAACTCACAATCTTCGTTTGGAATTGAGACTTACCCTGTAACTAACAGCCACGCTGTAAACTCAAGACCATGGGAGGTAGGGGTTTCTCATACAGTGCGCCTAAGCTGTGAAATGCACTACCCATCAGCATTAACCCTGCTAATGCTGATCGGTAGTGTTTTGCATGTTTGTGTTGCTCTGCAATAACACTTCCAAAATGCTTGCTGGCAGTAGGCTGTGTTATGTTCCTCTGTGTCGTGTTTCTTTGCTGGTGTTTTGTTTTTTCTGAACGCTACCTTAATGTACGCGTAGCCAAAACTCGCTCATTAAGAGGCGGGAACCGGCAGACATGCAACAACTTTAATCATAAGGTAAATTCAAAACAAAAGTTTCCATCTGGAGCTCCTTCATGGGACTTGACACTTGTAAACATTTGCTTTATCGGGTTTCCACGGCTCTTAGCACCGCCCACACTCGTCAGTGCTAACAAGTCAACCAATCACAGAGTTTGCGCTAGGCGTTGTGACATGCAGTTAATTTTTTTGAGATGTGCGTGTCAGCGTCAGCCACGATGAGGGCTATGCGACCATGCAAAGGCTGCGCCGAAGCATATGTGTGTGCTTGACGCAGAAGTATAAATCAGACTAAGTTCCGCTGTACGGGTTCTGACACATACATCATCAAGTCACCATATTACTCCTGTACTTCAACAACTACACTGGCTTCCTATTAAGTCACAGATTGAATTTAAGATCTTGATTTTAACCTTCAAAGCAGTGCATGGGCTAGCACAGGGATGGGCAAACTTGATCCTGGAGGGCCGGTGTCCCTGCAGACTTTTGCTCCAACACTAGTCAAACACACATGAACCCACTAATCAGTGTCTTCAAGATCACTAGAAAGCTGCAGGCAGGTGTGTTTGATTAGGGTTGGAGCAAAAGTCTGCAGGGACACCGGCCCTCCAGGATCAAGTTTGCCCATCCCTGGGCTAGCAAATGGTTACATTTGTGACCTGGTGACTCTTGCCACTCCAGCCCACAGTCTTCGTTCGACATCGGGACTTACCCTGTGTCAGCCACGCTGTAAACCCAAGACCAAAGGTGGTAGGGTTTTCTCATACAGTGCGCCTAAGCTGTGGAATGAACTACCCATCAGCATTAATGCATGTTAATGCTGACGGGTAGTGTTTCGCATGTTTGTGTTGCTCTGCAATAACACTTCCGAAGCGCTAGCTGGCAGTAGGCTATGTTATGTTCCTCTGTGACGAGTTTCTTTGCTGGTGTTTTGTTTTTTCTGAATGCTACATTAATGTACAAGTAGCTAAAACTTGCTCATTCTGAGGCGGGAACTGGTGAACGTGCAACAAATTTAAAGTTTACATCTGGAGCTCCTTCACTGGACTCGACACTTGTAAACACTCTCTATCAGGTTCGCACTCCCCGCCCACACTTGCCACACTACCAAGCCGACCAATCACGAAGCTTGCCCTATGCGCCGTTGGGACGTGTAGGTAAATTTTTTGAGAGGTGCGCATCAGCGACGGCTAGGGCAAGGGGTATGTGACCGTGCAAATGCTGCGCCAGAACATACGCATGTGCTTGACGCAGAAGTATAAACTAGCCTTTAGGAATGCCGCTTCTCTGGAAACTTCTTAAGACTCACCTTTTTAGCATTGCTTTTAACTTAGAATGATTATTTTTTACATTTATTATTCTATCATATTTTTATTGTTTTGTTGTATGTTTTTATTGTTGTGCTGCTATTTATTGTCTGCTATTGTTAGTATGTTTTCTTGAAGAGCTTTGAGTCTAAGAAAAGCGCATTGCAAATAAAATGTATTATTATTATTATTATTATTATTAATATTATTATTAAATTTCCACTTTAACATGACTTACGTACACCAAACTTCATAGATTTATTCAAATCTATTAGGGATGAGACTATAAATCGATGTTTTGTGATTCATAGATCTATTCTTAGATTGTTGGAATGCGTCCTGATATTCTCTTGAACTGATTCTGAGCCTGGTTTTTAACAACAGATAGAACTTTAGGCTACATTGGTTCACATGGATTGCATCTTATGCTTAGAAAAATGCAAGATGCAATGCTTCGGACTGGTTTGAAAAACAAAACAAAATGCAGCATATAAAGCACGAGGGTATCTGAACACAATCACTGAGCACCTTCAAGCAGAAACTTGCAATGAAACCCCGCCTCCAAGTTCTTCTGATTGGTCCACTGCTTTTGGTACTGACAGTGATGACCTGTACTGCATGAAAAAGTTGATCTTTCAACAAAAAAATGCAGTGCTTACATACAGTACGCGGTACTTCAAAAGATGTGAGACGTGAGCAAATTGGTCACAAAAGTCCATCAAACTCGTTTTCGTTGAAAAACAATAGAAAAGTAGCACATTGGAAAAGAAAAAATGGACTCTGTGTGAACAGCCCCTTATGCTGTGTTTACACAATATGCGGCATGCACGTAAATAGACATGTGAACATTTAGAGAGTATTCACTTGTTAAATTTGCTTCATTCACACATCAAATTCACTTCATAGACAAGGATTCGCATTGTGGGCTGGGCTTCTATCTGCACAGTGACTCTGGTTTCATTGCTAAATGGCTAACATGGGCTTTATTGAGAGAATAGCTTTTATTAAAGGAGTATCAACTCCTCCAGAAACTATACCTGGATGACGGAAGCTTTCAGCGGTGGTTCCGACTGAGCCAAGCCCAGTTTAATGAGCTGTTATCAGTGTTGGCAAGATGATTTCCTCTTGGAACACCAACAACAGGCACTATGTCAGAATCACGGCCCAACAAGAGCAATCTCCTGATTGGTTAAGGTGGCGCAAATGTCCGCTAAAGTTCAGATTTTCAGAATTCAGAATCATGTGATTTGGCAAAAAGCACATCGAACGCGCAAAACACTCAATTTGCAGCGCCTCATTCGCACGAATCATGCTACAGGCTGTCTATTTGCATCTTTGCATTGACTTAACATGTAAATCACTCGTGATTGACACTTCAGTCGAGTCTGGTGTGAACACACCATAAGGACTGGCAGTTTGACTGTTTGTGAAGCATACAGCGCCATCTGGTGGTGTGTTTACCAAAACACAAAGTTCAAATTCAAGATTCAAGAGAGAATTGCAATGCATTGCAGAATGCAGGATATTGCAGAATCAGTGCAGAATCGTTTCTTGATTCACAATCCATCAACTTATTGTCCCAGCCCTAATATATTTTTTCTGAAGGTTTTTACAGAAGAATATGTAATATGTAACTTGCCTTACTGTAAAAAAAAAAATATTCACTATGACTCTAACTTGTCAAAAATCAAATCAAATAAAACAAATTATGGATAAACAAAACTTTTAAAATTTGCTTTATCCAGTGTTCATATTTTCATGCTAGAAATGTACATATTAGCACATATTTAATAAAATAATAGCTTATTTGCATATTTAAACAACATATGAAAAAAAAAAAAAATAAACGAAAAAAATAAATAAATAAATAAAAAAAAAAAAAAAATATATATATATATATATATATATATATATATATATATATATATATATATATATATATATATATATATATATATCAATCAACTTTAAAGGGTAGCTTGCGTAAGTATGGCTTAATATAACATAAATAATGTCTTAACATCAAATAGAGCCACTGGCGCTGCTTTTTTAACACAACTCAAAAAGTCAAATTCTGAGACGATGCCACATTGTGTCCGTTTTAGTTTTTATTTTCAATCAAAGTGATGCTGGTCTTCACTACTGTCTAGAGAATTTTTCTGAACTAACTGAACTTACTGATTTTCCCCACACAATTATCAACATTAAATAGCTCTGGATTTTGAGTGAAATATGAGTAAAACATTTCAAATTTGCTCAAATGCAGACAACGCCTTCTAGTGGATTTGTCATCTGAAACATGCAAAAGAAAATGTACACAGAGAAAAGTATTGTATTTTGCAAAAATGTAGGCTGAGGTTTGTATTTTCATGACTTGCGAAAACAGTAAAGATAACTTCTTACCCTATTCACCTGCAGTGTCTTGCCTTCCGGTACTGTATTTCATAAATTATGAAAAGACCTGCCACTACACGAATTGTGTTTGGAGCAGATTTTGCAGGAGTGTTTACACTGTTAGCTGATTAGCATAATTCCTTCAGAATGCTGGCCACTAAAACAATACAGCCCATCTGCAAATAAACTACCTTATCAGCAGCCGCAGTTCATTCGTAGTGAATTCTTTTTCCAAACGTCAGGCAGAAAAATCATTCATCTTTAGACAGCGTTCACCATAATTAGTGTTTCCCTCACTCCAGTCTGGCACTTTTTCTACAGTGATCTTTCATGCAGTGCATGGCCTAGGGTGACAAAACTTGCAGAGAGATTAATTAGTTTGAATGAATCAGTGGGTAAAGGGGTTTGGAGACTTTGCCCCATGCAAAATACATTCAGCCGTTCACTCTGCTTTCATTGCAGAAGCAAGAGAAAGAGCTTCAAAGCTTTGTTTAACACTGTTATTCACTTTGTGCTGTGTTTCCACCACATGTAGTTAAATATTATTTTCTGTTATTTGCAAAAAAGAAATATACAATTGCAAAACATTTTGCAATTCTGAGTGTGCCTCACACAGGTCAGTGGGCTTGACAAACCACATGTAGAAAACACACTTTTTCATCTCTGACACTTTTCCAGACACTTGCACCTATTTGCACCAGACACTTTCTTACAATCATTCATACAGTATCTCTATAAAAACATTGCGCATTTATGAGTGTGCCTCACACAGGAGAGTGGGCTTGACAAACCACCCGTAGAAAATACACTCTTCTTAGCAGGCACACAATGTCATAAGAGTTAAATTTAAGTTGTTATGTCGGATGATCAAAATTCAATGTCTAGCCAGCGTCTAAGCACAACATTATATTGATGTCCAATAACGACATCAAATGATGTTGACATTTGGTTGATTTTAGGTTTACAGACAAGCTACCATAGATGCATGTGCTGCATAATATATTAATAAATATTAATAAATTAGTCATTTTCTCTTTCAGCAAAACTATCTAAAAATCCCTGAAACAAGATATATTAATTTTCTTGAGAAGCAACGCATACATATTAGGATATTATAAAATAACAGCCTACCCTGCTTTTTTGCATTCATAATAAGCTTATGTTTACATACTGAATTCATAAATAAGTTTACAGGGGATTTTCAACCATTCCTGCTGAGTTGCTCTTCATCCGAATTGCTCTTAAGGTTGGAAAACAAACTTTACAGATTCACCAGCATTTGAACAAGTACAGATATGTTCTAATATGAAAAATAAGGAAAAAGGTTCTAGTAATTACATTCTCAGGAAACATTTGCCAGTATGAGTGAAATATGTTGCCAACAGAACACAAGCTCTTCCGTGATTGACATCTGTCAAAGAGGGATCACAGTGAGTCATACAAACAGAACTTGGCTGCTTTCTGCCCGGTCACAGTGAGAGCAGCTCTTTATTTTTCTACATTAAGATATTAAGAAATCTAAATTATAGATGTTTAAGATATTTCTACACCAAAGTCATAATGGTTTATCTTTTAGTTTAAACCAAATATTTGTTGTTCGAAATTGAGTTTTTTGTTGTTGTTTTATACTGACATGAAAAAAAATACTATAGTAGTTTATAGTAAATACTGCAACGTTCTTAAACCCTGACCTGGTTTCACCAAGTAGGACATGTTCCTTAATTAACATCTATGTTTTCTGTTTATGTTAAGTTTAGGCTTACAGTTTATGCACTTTTAAATGATTGTTATCCAATTATTATTCCCCTCTGATTTTGGGAATAATTTACAGTTATGGTTGGGTTTAGGGGTAGGGAATAGGTACGGATGGCAAAATCATGACGTGTGTTTTTAAACCATACTATAGTTGTCACTCGGCTCGTTCCTGCAGTCCTAATCACCGCTCTCCGTCACCATTCACCACACACCACACCCATAAACCCTCACCTGATTACTAATCACCCGCACCTGCAATCACTCACTCAGTCTTCTGCTGGAATCAAAGACGCATGGTCCTCCTCGTCTGCTCTCCTGGATTCTCCTGTGCTCTTCCGTAGATGTTCTCCTACTCCTGCGAATGAAGATTCACCTGTTTAAGGGAAGTGACTATTCTTACATTGGCGTATTACCAAAGTACTGAGCTTACCCACTGAACTGTTTGTGTGTGAGATCGCTCACTCTCTGCAAAGCCATTCACCTGCTTCACCTTACCTTTGTTGTTGCTACGTGTGAATAAACACCCTTGAAGTTTTATCCTCCTTTGTCTTCCTTGTGTGACCGTGACAATAGTAGGGTAAATTAACTAATCTATTGTGGCAGTTCTATAGCTGGTAACACAACTAGTAATACAAACAAATGACGCAATAATTTAATCTTCTACAACTATAGGATATATTATACCACAATACACACACCACATTTCACTAAAGTAAAACTAAAGTATACTACAGTATTTATTAAAGTTTATAAGTTCACTATAACATTACAGTATGCTGCAGTGCTCAATAACAAAGAGTTGTAAATACTATAATATATACAGTATAATACACTTTGCTGTTTGGTTTAAAAACACTATAATATTCACTATAAACGAGTATGGTATCTTTCATGTGGGTAAATAAACATAGCCCAATAAAAAATTCATCCTGCATAACGAGCTGTTCATTTCAAATGGACTAAGTCTAGCATGTTACATCATCCATTATTCAAAGCAGAAGGAAAATTATAAGATATAGCCTTTCATATGATATATAAAACAAACACACATGAAAACTACATATTTATATACACAGTTGTTAGACCCCCCCCCCCCCCCCCTCCAACAGATGTTCTCTATGCATACACTTACCTATAGGAAATGATAGGATGTTGCCTTTAGCCAGTAATCTTACAAACAGTGTTGGGTAAAATATATATACTGTATATATATACAGTGCCTATAAATCATAATCATATAAATCATGAGAATCACATAAATCTTCATACCCCTTTGAAATAAATACTATATTTGTCATACAGTCTCAAAGCAAATCATAACTTTTCCCGCCTTTAAATGTTTTTGTAGCCATCTCCTAACCTGTGCCTTCATACAATTTTATCATGACGTTTTTTTTTTTTTAAACAGGGTGTAATTTGTTTAAAGGTATACATTTTCACAGGGTATGATGATTTTCTATAGGCACTGTATTTGAAAAAGACATTTTTAAGCTCATCTTACTCTTAAAAAAAATTGCAAACATAATGCGCTCATAATTTTACATTACTTTCCTTAAAAGGTAACAGATTTAGACACATTTTTTAAAGTGCAGTTTATTTATAAACTAATTTCAAGAGGATCACATGCTTATGATTGACCACAGCCGGTCCCTCATTAACTAATACCTGATCCTCCAATCAGATGATTTGCATGTTCGTCCCATGTCCGCGTGGGTTTCTGCCGGGTTCCCCGGTTTCCTCCCCTTGTCCAAAGATATGCGTCATTCGTAAACCGACTAAGCCAAATGGGCACCATAGTCTAGCCATAGTCTCCCAGCATTAGTATTTTTCCTTCTTAAAGCATTTCACCTTTTCCCACATCAGCGGGGCAGTTTTCGAGATCTACCTGAGCTCAATCTCCCCTCTTGCCCTGTAAATGGGAGGGAGCCCTGGGTTTGAGGATCCCTTGAACTCAGGGCTCTCTCCCAGGACAGCATGCCAAACAAGCTTATTATAAATCAACTAAGTGTGAACTCTTGAAAGTAACTTAAGACTATAATATATTACTTTTTTCCCCTAACACTGCTCACAAATGCAAAAGTTTGGTTTTTGATTGAAAAGAACTGATCCTAGAGCAGCAGTGGGCATCTTCATTAAAGCATTTACTTGAGTCAAATCTCCCAGTTATTTTTTTTGTTCTATTGGTTTCCTCCTTGTACTTTGACAAACCATCTTTAATGGGCACAGCATGTCACTGCCCCCTAATGCCCACCCATGGTGCATGACCCTGACATTAGTTCAGCCCTCAGAAATGAAGCCAGTTTACTGGAGATGTGATTAGAGGTGCAAAGTTGTGAATGTCTGTCTTCCCCGATGCTCTGCCCTACATTTAGCAGGAGGAGAGAAGCTCCTGAGGGTTTTGTAAAGTGTGAGCGGTGTCAGTGGCAGTCTGATGGTGTCGAGATGGAGTGACTTACACCGTTAATGAGCATCAGATATCAGGGATGGGAACCTGAAAGCCCTCTGGCACTGATGCATCTGTTGTAATCATCTCTGTCTCTTTCCAATCGCAAATGACAATTACCTCCCACCTTCAAACCACATTCACTTGTCACCAGTTATGTGCTGAACTAGAAGACAAGCAAAAAAAAAAAAAAAAAAACACAAAATGAGAAGGTATACATGTGTGAGATATCTCATAAATAACCACAAACAAAGGAGAAGCAAGGATGCAATATAAAGACTGTATCACAGAAAGTGAGAGACTCCAGGGATTGTTGGACGGGGTGGCAATTGTTTCACAGCTGGTGTCTGCGTTACACAATAATCCAGCTCATCTGTGTGATTCAGAACAACAGGGTCTATACAAAAAACACCAAAGGGGTTCATACAAATCCTCTAAACCTGCCTTTTTATAACCATTTACTGAGTGTAAACAAACAAGCAGTCTTCCATACATTCATTGTTATAGCTGTCATTTTCTCAGGCCATAACTCTGTTTATCCATCAATCCATTATTCAACCAATCATTCTATGCTTTATCCATCCATTGTTCTAATTATCTATTATTTTATCCATTCATCGATTATCTATTTATACATCATTCTAGCTACATTCATCCAGTAATTGTTCGAT